>JBCJKH010030956.1:21096-32868 GCA_039877255.1 Loriculus beryllinus | reverse complement strand
GAAAAAGAAAAAGAAAAAGAAAAAGAAAAAGAAAAAGAAAAAGAAAAAGAAAAAGAAAAAGAAAAAGAAAAAGAAGATCATTTTCAACTTGGCAACAGGAATAGCAAACACATAAATACGAGAGCCGACAGCCTTAATTTGTGGTTACATTTCTATATTTCATCTCAACAAGGATTCTGGATGCAGGGGAAGCAAATAGTGCTCCTGCCCTATAAAAGAGGTACAGGGGGGAAGAAAGTAGTGAAGTAAATTATAGAAATGGTCTGGAGTCAGAAGGACTCCACTACGAGCAATTAAAAGGAAAATTAACTGTAAGGAAAGTTTTCTTTTGGTTTTATAGCTAAACTCACAAATAGAAGAAATACTGTACAGCTGAACTCCAACAAACAACCATGCCTGATTTTAATGAGCAAAATGAAGGGCTTGTTTTATGGGATATGTAACATAATAGTCCCACGGTAAGGGAGCCTATTTCTCCACTGCTCTGCCCTGCATCCAGTTATTCCAAGTGGTGAGAAGTGGGTGTAAAGTGCTACCGAAACTGAGTTTCTTTCTTGTATCCTCCTTCAGTAATATCCTACACCCCTTGAATGCACTGTGATGTGTGAGCATCAACAGATTAAAGTAAAGGGACTAGTATCACGGGTGGGAAATGAAGAGAAGGTAAGAAGGGATGTTCTGGGCTCACCCCCTTGCCACAGACTTCCTCACTTCATTTTGGCAGAAAGTGGGATGGCAGCACTCTAACAGGGATCAAAACCACTGGTGACGGCGAGATGCACTGAAGCATGATTCATGCAATGCAATGGGATGCATTGACTGTGAAGCACCCATGCTGTGGCTTAGCTATGCATCTTCCCACTTGCTGCTCCTTAAATGGCCCTTTGGAGCTGCAACTCTGCTCTCGGGGATGAAATACCATTCCCTGTCCTCATGGTCATGTGTGCCTACAGCCTTTACATACCCCGTACAGAACCCTTTCAGTCAAATACCTCTACAGTAGGGTGCACCAGAGTTTGCATGCAAATTTTGCTGCTACTGTGGGAAGAGATGCCTGTGAATATTGAGAAAAAAAGTAAAAATCTGGCAGCAACAAGGACAGTTTCAATGGTGCTGCAGATGGTTGGGGTGTCCCTGCACAACAGCAAGGATGATGGACATCTCATTTTCCATGTGAGAGGCATGCAGCACCTTAACACAGAACGCAACCCCATCCCTCCCCCCCACACATCCCCTGCATTCACTGAGCAGGGTGAAAAGCCTCACAACTAACTACACTTATACCCCACAACCGCTGCTATCACCCTTTGCCCCACAGACTAATCTGTTCTTACTTGCCTGAACTTACTGAAATGAAAAGGCAACTTGGTGTTTATAAATGCAAAAGAAAATATATGAGCTGCTTGCCAGGGAAAAGGTCTTAAGGCTATATAGCAAAAATTATTTCCAGTTTACTCCTTCCACCCCATCATTTTATATTATAATGTGAAGAGGAAAAATTTTATAATATTCATCCATAACTGATGATACACACAATTTATGATTCTAAGGGCTGAATTTAACATTATACTTTGTTTTTAAATACAAAAGATTAGAACAGATTTTTTTTATTAAGATCTAATTGTTTTATTATTAGACCTTCTTTCTTTACAATACCAAAACACCTATTTTTGAGATTAAAATAACAACTGTACAGTGCTCTAAAGATTTTTAACTTTAGTATCTGTGCCTGTGCAATCATAGATAATCACGTTTTGTTCCAATTTACCAGCATAACTCATTAATTAAAGTTCTCATTTAATTTCTTACCACTTGATCCATTTAGGACCCCAGCCTTGCTGAAAAGTTTTGCTCCAGAATTTAGCTTAGAAAGAGGAAAAAATGCGCTCTTTCTGAAGTAAAAAGAATTTTGAAAATAAGGGCAATAAACCATCTATATATCATGCTGATATTGCATTCCCAAACCTACAGAGAGTTCAGAATATTGTATTTAAGGATGTACTCCGTTCCCTTCAGCTCCTTAGCTTTGTAAACTAAGGTTACAGTGTAACTGTCAGTTCCCTTAATTCTTCCTGCCAGCTGTTTAATTATTCCATGACCAATGATTTTTACTTAGTATCTCCAGTTACAACTTCACAATTCCTTCCTAGCTTCTCCAATGGAATTTTATATAAAAATGAATAATGTAAAAGATTCAGTATTGATCGTGCTATTCACTATAGTGTGTTCTTCACATACAACCACTCCTACTCAGGAACAGAATTCTTGCTTGTCCAAATAATTACAGCTGTGAAGACTGTCATAATAACTCTCAGTGTCATGTTATATCAGCATTAATAGGGTTAATGTATTTTATCAAAACCAAAACAGACACTAAAGACGTAATCACTACAGGAAACACACATCTTGTGTCCTCTTAGACGCCAAGAAAAAAAAATCTCACTTATTATGCAAAATTAAACTGCATTTTAGTGTTCTTTTGGTCAGAAATTTGAATTTTTTGTTTCAGCTAATGCAGAACAATCTTTGCTCTACTTCCCAGGCCATAACAAATTTATGTCCAGCTCACTTGGTGCTCACATAAGGAAACTCAGGTCTGTCTGCCTCTATGTGCATATCCTTACTTTATCTTGAAATATTTTTTTCTGTGTGGGGTTTTATAGGTGTGAAAGAGGGTCAGAATCATAGCAACTGTTTTCTTTTCTACATATCCTTTGAAGAAGTGGTGGTTGTCCACAAATTTTATTCTTTACTTAAACTAAGGTAGAAGTACACACATTTTTTGGAGATAAATCTGGCTATAATATTTTGGATTTAATCTCTGGATGTTAATTTTGCATCTCATCTATGAAAAGCTGATAACAAATGTGACTTCTTAGCTTGACAATTGAAAACACCAACATTAACAATGACAAGTATATCCCAGCATTTCTCTTTACCTTGTTCCAACAAAATGGGTATTATACCAGTAAATAACTTATACACGATTGTATTTTTAGAGCCCTGATTTAATTTTCCCAGTTGTGTTTCTTACAGCATAAGGAGTTACAATTCGTACTCAAGGAGTATTTGTTGCTGTATTTACAAGATAGAAACTGAACTGTGAGACTAGGGCTTGTGGGTACTGGAGATGGAAGCTGAGGAACAACTGAGAGTCAGTCTCTGCTATAGCTAGTGAAACACCCGTATAGCAGGACTTACTCTTTTTCTACCATACCTTCTCCTTTCCACATCTGTTTTCTTCGTTTGGAAAGTAAAATAATCATTTTGGGGATCCACTGGAGAACTTTAGCATCTTAATGACTGGGCAATCCAGGTGAAACTGGACTGAAAAAAAAAAAAAAATTAATTTTTCTCTTGGTTTACCAAAAGAAACCTGAATAAGACCAATAGACCTTTTTCTGCATGCTAAAAGAAACAGAACCTTCCTAATGTGCTAAGCAGCCACATGAGCTCAATGAGCTGATACTTCTGTAAGCATATGCAACACTGTATCAAGAAATGGTTGCTGTGAAGAGAAGCTGACTGTGAAAGTGACTAAACCCAATGTTTCTTGCTTGTTTCCTTTATTTTCTTGAAGGACTTTATGTTTTACACTTACTGAAATAAAAGCATTTTGATTTTCTTAAAGAATGGCAAATATTCAAAAACATGCATTGCATTTGAATCAATAACGGAAAAAAGTAATGCTTACTTTATTGAAAACTTGTGCAAAAGCTTGTCATTTATTCTAATTTCCACAAAAGCTATGGGATACGTCTTTTTCCTCATTGTCTCTTAATACCTCCACACTTTGTGCTGCCCATTTGATATCTTAATTGCCTAAAGATAAAATTATTCTTCAGTTAATCTATTGGTCTGGTTGAACTGCTTTTGATATTATTAAGCCAATTACTTACATGCAGCTCTTGTTGACTGCTGTCAAGAGAAACCTTCTGATGTAGTGAAAGTATAAGATACTGTTCTTCTCTGTGTTATCTGAAATATGATGACTATGATATATCTATGGTCAGTTTTCTATTGCATGAAGGTGACCTCACAGTTTGCTGTAATATGCAGGCCTTTACAGTCAAATACAAAGTTGCAGCTATAAAAAAAAAAATGTTACTACATAGAAATTGACTCATTATTCTGTTTTGGTTTCTTTTTCTGTTGAACTTTCTGTTGCATAGAGGTAAGCATTAGTAGGTTTTAAATTTAACGTATGTACTGTTTCCATACTACTATTACTTTATATTTATATGTGCCTTAGTACAGGTAGGAAATTACGTCATAAACCTCTGCTGAGAGGTGACAATTTGTGATTATTTAAATGCAATCTTCTGATAGTCAGGGGTTTAATTCAGCAGAACATCAGCAGATTTCTGCTTCTTTCAGTTTTCAAAAGACCCACTTAGGACAGGATAAGTCTGTACTCTTATGAGCTTGCTTTCATGGCTTATATCACAAAAGAAGTCAGATTAAAAACCAGAAGCCAATGAAAATAGCATCCTCTGCAGATAAAGGAAAAAAACCTCATCTTCCCGTAAGTGTTCCTTTAGATGATTCTATGCATGTAAAGGTATATTTAAAGCTGAACCAATGAAGTAGTAATTTCTAACTAGAGAGGTTTTATCTGTTTATTTACTTACCCCTTTATTCTCACTGACTCTTCTCAGACTTACATGATGCCAAAAAGGAAACATAAGGAAACATAACATACATACATACATGTATATATATATCTGTTATGGATATATAGGATCCTACTACACCTGTAATTCAGTAGCTGTTGAAAAGAAGCTATTAATTATCTGAATAAAAATTTCCTAGATAATATATGCTCTAGGAAACTGTATTGCCTCTTTCAATTTCTTAAATGGTTTTTATTTTATTCTTCTTAGCGTACTGGTATTATTGCAAATGCAAGTTTATATTGGGCTTTATCCTGTAAATCACACTAGGAAGGATGATGGTGTAAGATGGTTGGCATATGGTGAGTAAAACTACCCATGCAAAAAGCACAGGTCTGACTCCATGGAAATGTTTCTCTTCTTTTGAACAGGTATGTAGGAAACGAGATCAGAAACAGGGTGGAGACAGATACCATTTAATCTTGAATGGTCGCAGAGTAAGTATTTTTTTCTTATTAGTTCCATAGTTGACCTATAGAATCTTGTTTTAGTGACAGGTCTTTTTGTTTTTCTTGGCACCATGGAATAACCAGCAAGCAAAAATATTACTCTCAAGTTTACAGTACTCTCTGTGGTCCACTACTAGAGCCCCAAATCTGGAGGATGCACTGTTGCAATAATTTACTTAGTATATTTGGAGCAATGCAGTTGCATAGTAATCTGAACTGTGGAGGACTGTATTTGTTTTATCAAAAGATTTTCTGTACAGAATGCATTTTCAGTTTCCATAATGGTGGGATATATGTGTGCATTCACACACATAGCATGTGTGTTTGTATGCATGCATGCATCTTGTGTGGCTTATATGCAAATGTCTGTGTAATCCAATAAATAACTGGAAAAAATATAAATCTTACTTGTTCTATGTCCCCTTATAAACGTCTGAATTATAAAACAAACTGTTCATATACAATTTAGAGCAAATGAACTATAACTATTCTGTAAACATAGCATAATCATTAACACATTCATGCACTTGATATAATCCTGGTTATCTATTTTTGCTCATACTGTAGTCTTGATCTCTTCTCCCTTTCCTTCCCCTCCCTTTTCCATTCATTAAGTCATTTCAGAATATCTTTTCAAGAAGTGGAGGCAAATGAATACTTGATCTCGTAATCTTTAAATAAAGTACTTGAAGGGGTTACTGAAATTTATTTGATCTTTTTCATGACTCTGTTATAGGTGTAATAAAAACATACACAGCATTCCAAACAATTCTAGACAGCTCACTCATTTTTTTAGGCTGCAATCATAGTCCTTAAGTTCCTGACTTTAAAACCTAAACTGCAGGTTACAATATAAATGTGTGTGTGTATGTATATACAATTTCTTTATTGGTGTCAGTATGGAGAAGATATGAATATTTTAGCTAGATAGACATAAGAATTAAAAAAGAACAAAAAAACCCATTACCTTTTCCTGTTTCTCATGCATGAAAATCTTGTGATAATTCTCAGCTAATAACATATTTTTCACTTTATTTTTAGTGTCTTCTTTTCATGATATGGAGATGAGGAACAATTGCTTCCCAGAGGGTGCTCAGGCATAGGAACAGGCTGCCCAGGACAGTGCTGGAGTCACTGTTCCTGGAGGTGTTCACACACTATGTAGATGAGGCCCTCAGTGCCATGGGTTAGCGCTGGCCTTGGCAGTGCTGGGATAAGGGTTGGAGGAGATGATCTTAAAGATCCTTTCCAACCTGCTTGATTCTATGATGTTTTGAAGAGTCATTGGTATTCTATCTTTAAACCTTAAATATTTAAAGAAAGAGGGAGAGGTCATGAATCCTATGGCCTAGTCCAGTACCATTTAATTTTACCACACTTGTGATGCTTAGTAAATTAAGGTATAACAGAATGTGACTACAGCTGGAGAGTCCCTGGACACCTTTATTCAGGTGAGCTCTTGGAGTCAGTTCTTAAAAAAGAAATAGCATAGCCTTTTTTGTGCATCAGTGTGGACCTAACAGCCTGGCTGAGGGGTAGCATTAATCATTCAGTACTTATTGCTGTATGAACATGTCTACCTTCTTTGTGGGACCCAAGATTATAAGGCTATTCTGTATCGACATGTTCAGTGCTTACTTAACACATGTCTGTATGGTGATTCCTTTCACAGTTCAGGCATGACCTGAGACATGACTCAGCTTTTATTGCCTGTTAGGAAAACTCCAACATGCTACTGCTTTTTCATGCATTTCTTCTTCCAATCTTGTCTCCTTTGTACACCTGAAAATGAATGGGCAGTGCTTAAGTCAATGATTTCCCGTGTTCGTAGCAATTAGGAACAACACAAAGAGCCAGATGAAGATACTGAGATAAATTTCAACATTTATGTTTCATTTTCTATCATGTATGAATATACCTTGGTAAATGGCAGTCTGAGGAAACATTTTGAATGCCATCTCTGATCTTTGAACTCTCTTGGGTGAAACCTTGGGGAATAATTATTGTAGGCAAAGACTCACCCTCAGATATTTCTCTGCTCATTCCCTTTGAAATATCTTTGTGATTGAGGGGTACACTACTGTATTTCTGTTCCTTATGCAATGTAACTAAGACACTTTCTTTAGTATGCTAATTTGATTAGCTTGTCTTTCTTTGCTTTCAGCTGTAGCTAGTTCTCTATCCATGTCAGTAAAGCCTTGCAAAATCCTTCATGGAATAATTTGATTATGTTGAAGAATCGGCAGTTGGAAAAATTTGAAAGTTTTCAGGACTGCATTCTTGAAATGC
Source organism: Loriculus beryllinus (assembly GCA_039877255.1). Lineage (NCBI taxonomy): Eukaryota > Metazoa > Chordata > Aves > Psittaciformes > Psittacidae > Loriculus > Loriculus beryllinus. The sequence goes on along the minus strand of JBCJKH010030956.1, from coordinate 25,457 downwards.
AAAACAGGCTTTGGATATAATGTATTGTAGTAGCAAGGATGATTATGAAAACAGTAGATTCCCAAACTTCTTTTTACAGCTATTGTGACAAGATTGTGCTCAGAAAAAAGATTCCATTGGGAGTTAATGCAATATAAGTTGTAGGTTTTGAATTAATAGCCTTTGGAAAGATGTTTTCTATTCTTTAGTTCAATTTGATTTTGTAATAAGTAGATGCGGTAAAAGTCTGTTACTCTTACGGAGATTTCATCAGGGTCTGCTGTAAGAACAGTGGTTCTTTTCTTTCACATTTACTAATATATTTTTTCCACTTCCTACTGCTCATCAAAAAGATGAAATGCCAGAAAAGTATCACCGGTTATAATAAGTTTTGTTCGTTTTGATTTTTCTGCATGTTCTTTTTTAAAATTAACTGTGGTTTTGTCCTTTATTTTACCCTCACCCTGTGTGTTCTATTTATGAAGTAAGAAGATTGAAAGCAGATGAGCAGATCAGCTTTCCCAGTGAATATGGCTGCTTTACCTTCTAGGTATGGTCATATGTTAAAATCTTTTAAAAAAATTTTATTATAGACCGAAATCTTTGCGAAAACCTGATTTACAATTCACTATAATTAATTTATGACTCTACAGTTATTATCGATCCACTTTTATAAACACTAAGGATAGAAACAACAATTAGTTTCTACTTTTTGCCTTACACTTTAATTCTCATAGAATCCTGCTTCATTGCACCCAAAATTATTTGCTAGATCAAAGGAAGTCATCTGTCAACACAGGTGAATGAGAAACTATTTTAGCTGATCAGCTGATAAGGAGAAATACTATAGGCTTTTATTTTTATTCATAAGAAACATTGCTCCATTCTGTTCCCTGCCTCTGCCTTCCCAGATGACACAGGGTGCTCAGGAGCAGTACAAATCTCTGTGTTTCTGTTTCAATCAGCCTTGCCCTGAGCTAGAACTACTTCAGGGAGGCAGATTGTCCCTTTAATCCTTAGCTGCTCTAGGGGGATTACAGTCTGCCGGTCTCATGTGGAATACTGCCCATTGCAAATTGAATACATATGAAATAATTTTCCATAAGTGTCCCACAGTCCACTAAACAGCCATGAAATGAAATTAGCTCTTCTTCATTACTAACTCAAATCACATTCAAGTGGGAATATTATGAAAAATCGTTCCTGATTATCAATTTTCTGACCTATCTGCTATGCCCCAGCTTGAGGTTTTATGCAATAGATCTAGGTTTGGTTTGTTGGTTTGTTTGTTTTTTTTTTTAAAGCAATAGTTTCTGATTTAGGCAAATAACACCTGAGTAAAACTCTAAAGCTTCTCTCTTTTTCTTTGTGTGTGATAAAAACTTTGATTCTAAATGTAAATGTACCTGCTCACTCTTCAGCTGTTCTATAGTATTTCTTTGTCCTTGCATTATCTTTTGTACCTTCCTCAATTTCCAGGTTTTCTTTTCCAGTGTACCATTTCCATTACAAGTGAGGCCAAAGGAGAAAAATAGGTGTTTAAGATAGTGTGTATTTTCTTGGTTTTGCCATTTTAATGTTTGGGGTATTTTTTATTTATTTAGATATTAAATAGATACTTTCCATTATGCCTGAGAATACCTAAAAAATTACAAAATCATGATATCTAATCTATTATGGGGTGTAATCCTCTGTCATGTTCTACAAATGAACAACTTAATTACGATCTTGACAAAGACCTGGTAAATTTCAGACAAACTGTCTGAAACACAGTGACATTTCACTCATTAATCTTCATTATTAACTTTATTTTAGATGCCAGCACATATATGAGAATATTTTTTTCTTTGACTGAGCACTGCACCAAAGAGTTACTTCTGTAAACACTGTAACTTGCATTCAAAACAATGCACTGCTATCGATCTCAAATGTATACAGCCTTCTTACATCAGCCATCAAGAGTTTTACATTATTTTCTAGAACACACATAAAAACAGGGACAGATTAGCCTGTGAATGGATGTAGAAATAAGTAGAAAAGAAAGTATTTATATAATACAGAGTTGGGTTTTGCCAGGCAATGAAGAATTAATTCGTGTGTGTGTGTAATTTATTTATTTCCTGAAGGCGAAAAAGAAAGGTTTAGCTTGTTTTATTTCAGAGCACAAACTCTGTTCAGTTTCAAATTGGGGGCAGCATATAGTCAAATGTTACAGTATCTGGAAGAGAAATGATTAGGTAACATTCTTATGCCGGGTGAAGATGCCCAGGTGTCAGCAGTGGGAGCTGCAGAGTGGACTTTGAGGGAAAAAAACCAGGGACTGCCCCGTGCTGGACACAGCTAGTCCCAATGGATCCATCACAGCTGAGCCTCTTAGCCAAGCTGGTGGTGCCTCTAGGAAAGTGTATTCAAGAAATGGCATAAAACAGTGGAAAGCCAGCGCCAGAGGAGAAGAAGGTGTTACCTTAACAAACAAACAGAACTAATTTTAATTTCTCCAAGTTGAGTTTGTTCCACCAACAATAACTAACAAGCAATCTCCCTGTCTTTATCTTGACCTTCATTTTGATCCTATATTCTCCCCTGTCCCACTGAGGCAGAAGGAGCAAGTCTGTGACCAGGTGGGTGCTTGGTTGCTAGATGGGAGCATCATGGGCTCAAATTAAGCTGTTATCTGGTACTGCTCCTCTCCCTTCTTCTCCACAAGTTAATGATACAAGTCATCAGGTGCAGTTTGTAAAATTTGAAAGTGCTTGCTGCATTTTTAGGAGTAAAACAATAGGATTGGCAGATAGCACTGCTGAATGAAAAAACGTATACTGTTTTGTCCTACAGGGAGCTCCTCAGAAATCTGATGCACTGCACAAGCCAAATATTTTTGGCAGTGCTTAGTGGCTACTGTTTTAATATTGGCACAGTAGATTTAAACTTCTTTGTAATAGGGCAAATAGAACTATAATTCAATTAATAAAAGCTATAAAAATATGTTAAATAAAAAAATGGTTCTTTTCAGGCATCCTCCATGCAAATAACAAGCAGAAATACGTATTTGTTTTCCACTGATATTAAACTTCGGTTAGCCAAATTGTGCCTGTGGATATAACCGTGCTGGTTAAAAGTGTGGTTTTATTTTCTGTACTGATTGATGTGTTAGGGAATCTTGGGAAACTTGCCCAAAGAAATTTTTCTTGCTAGTCAGGGGAACAAACCTGTATTAATTGAAAGGATAAAGCAGAGCAATTTTCAGGGTCTAAAGAACAACATACATTAATGCTCTTAAAGAGGGATCACAGATATTTTGTTTCAAAAAGTATTTGCTTGGGTTTCTCGTTAATAAGATTTCAAGTATGAAAGTAGGTAAAATTGATTTTGTACCAACTGACACATGTGCCTATGGCACTAATTTTATGCTGATATGCTCAGTAAGATTGTTCTGAGATCAATATAAAAGCACTTAGAACAATGCTTTTGATTTTTCTATTGTGATGTTTTCAGGCAGTTTGCTTTGCAATTAAGTCAACAAATTATATGACTAAAACAATATTAAACTGTGAAGATTTTTTGAGAAGGAAAATAGCAAATTATTATTAGTGTTAATGATGGTAATTATTCATCTGTTATAAAAAAAAAATCCTTTTTTTATACATGAAAAGGCAAATATGGAAACCACTTTTAATTTTTCTGCCATGATACGTTTGGGCTGTATTTAATTTGTAAATTGATGTGGTTATCTTGTTAACCTCAACATTCAGTTCAATCTTTTCTGTTTGATCATTTGCCATTCTTGGTCATATTTAACGTTATTTAGACTATGAGGTCTTTGTGATTGGCATCATGTCTTCACATACACCCATTGTAGCAGAGTGGCGGTATTATATGGATAAGAATTTCTGAATTAATTTGTAAGATCAGTTATGAAGTAATTCTAGAGACTGTTAGAAGATGCTGACTTCCAGTGGCCTGGGAAAGTTTTTATTTGTAAATTTGATTTTAATCACAACTGAGAAAATCCCAAAACATTGTGTGCACTAGAAATGTTGATAATTGTATTGATGTCAGCTCAAACACTGAAAATGTTTGAAAAAGTCTAACCCCCTGACGATTCATAAATGTTTTATTTTGCAATCTAAAGAAAACAACAAAACCAAACCATGAAGGAAATAATACTCCAGTACCCAACAGTTCACTAATACATAGCAACTAGCATTTCTTGGGTCAATTAAGTTACCTGTCATGGTTTAAGGTATCCCAGAATACATTATATTTCAAATTACTCTGAAATTTTTATATCCCAAAATGCAAAAAGAGTTACAGATGATTTAGTCTTCCATCAAGGCCCAGAACGGTGCAGAGTAATCACACGGCTCCTTGGTGTTTACTTT
>JBCJKH010030956.1:6976-20996 GCA_039877255.1 Loriculus beryllinus | reverse complement strand
TAATCACACGGCTCCTTTGTGTTTACTTTCCAAAATGTTAACAGGTCTGTCTGGAATTTAAATATTTAAAGTAGAATTAAATTTTTATAGTTACCATGGGAACTGTTGGGAAACAAGTAATAGCAACCTTACAGTAAAGACAGCTTTAGAAGACAAGTGACATTTAGTTCATAGAAGGCAGCATATGCTTTTTTTACTTTCTTCAGGTGTGGAAATGCCCAGACTTCATCTCTGTTCCTACAAGGTGATGAATACCCTTAACTCCCCCTGGGCCAAGTTCTGCTCTCTTGTTTACTGAAATAAATCTAGAGACATCTCATTTATCAGAACAGTTGCCACTTATTCACGTTAGTGTAGGGTAGCAGAATTTGCGCATTTACTGGTGGCACAGTGCAGCTACATCAAAACATGCAGAGTGAGACCCTTAATTTGCCATATACTTGAAACTGCAAATTTCGACTAATGAAATTAGCGTACATCTTTGTAATTTTGTTTCTTGGAGTAATTCTTGATTCGTATCTTTTTTTACTCCCTCTCTAGTCACAATGTACACTTACAGATCAATAGCTGTATAAAACATGAGAAATTCTTATATGAATACCAGAATGAGAGTGTGTCGATACATACAGCTACATGGTTCAGATGCACACTGGGTTATTTGGAATATGATGACTCCTGGGGCTCATTTGTCTAAAAGGCTGTGCACAAGCTGCCACCTTGCACTGGGGATGCAGCATTGCCCTCTGCACAGTCTCTATCCCTAAGTATAGCCTTATCAGCTTGCTACTCTTTATCTACACTTTGAAACAGTACGCAGCCTCAGAGGAAATTTGGGGTTCAAGCATCAATGTTGTCAGGCCCAAGTGCCAGAAAAAAAGGACAGGAAAAGAGAGCTGTCATTATCTCACACACCTGAAACAAGTCAGCTAGGCAATACTGGGTTCAGATTTGGATAAGGTTTTTTTTTGTTTTGTTATTGTTGGTGGTGGTTGTTTGTTTGCTTTTGGTTGTGTGTGTGTTTTTTTTAAGAAATATTAACAACTCATAAAGAAGAAATTTACTACAGAATGCAATCTGTTATCTTGCTGAACTTGCAGAACATTGTTTATGTGTGAACAATGATCAGAAGTCATTAAAATCATGCAAATAAATCATCGCAGTGTTGTGGATTACTTTGGTTTCTAAGTTCTCTGTAAAAGCCACTTAGGAATTCAAAGCATAGTTATTAACAGTTTTGTTAAGCAACTCTCTATTTTCAGCAAATGCAGCTACTTTTATAGCTAAAAGTAACACCACAACTGTGAGGTGAGCTGTAGCATCAGACAGAGATTATTGTTCCCTACTGCTGAATCATTAGCAGTCTAGTTAAATCTCAAGAGTCAGATTTGCAGCTCAGTCTCAGTCAGGCTTTCAGTTAGGGACAATTTGGGTCTTAGTGATTCTGAAGAGTAGAGTATGAAGGTCTGTATGGAGTCCACTCTGATTAGAGCTCTTTGGTCCTCATTTCTACTGTCTTCTCTGAGGATATTTATATTGTTCTCAAAGTTATAATTTGTGCCAGACACCCAAAGCTACACCATATTTAGAGTTCTAAAGAAATCATGAATTATGCATGTGGTTTAGATATTCCGGGAAACTGTGAAGTTGGATATTTTTTCAGTGACAGCATCAGCTGATAGTAGAGTCATGTACTTTTTCTTGACAACACTGCATCTACTATAAGAAGGAAGAGGATTGCATGAGACTTACTGTAATTAACAACTTTCGGAGAAAAGGAAAAACCTTTCAAGTTGCAGATTAAGTACATTTTAAACAAATACCTTTCACTTAATTTAAAACATTTTTTTCTTGCAGAGAGATGCTACAACATATGCCAAAGTCTGTTCTTCCACTGTTTGCAAATGTTATTTGTTATGTCTATGAAGATTTTATTGTAAAGAAAAAGGAGAAAGATCTAAGTATTCTGAGTATTGTGTTGATTTTCTTTGGTATAAGACTATTAATGTAAATCCTCTATGAATAATTATTGTAGAATTATACTCTTCTGATACAATAGGGACAGAGTTTATAATATCAGTTATTTATTTTATAGTTATGGAAATAAAGCTAACCTTAGAATCAGTGAATCAGTCTATAGGTTTCAGATATATAGGCTAAAATTTTATTCTTTCTGACATAAGTATTTTTGTCTTAGCCACTAATGGTCAGATCAAAAATTAGGCACAAGTTGCACACAGGTAAAATGTGTTAGGTTTTGTTTTTGTCTGTTTATCAACTAAGAAAGGGTTATGTTTCTTTTTGTAATTACTTCACATTTTTGATTGGATTTCTACAGCTAATGGCTTGTCATGTAGATAGCAAACAAGTTCAGACACGCAAAAATATCTAAGTAGCTGTAAGAATATAAGCAGTCTTGAGAGCAGTGTTGAAGTCACATAAGCTAATAAGATTCAGTGTAGGTAAGGACCAGTGTTACTCCTAATCAGTAAGAACTGTAAGGCTATTTGACTCAGAACAGAAAGGTTATATGATAGATTATTTTATCTGATATTGTTATTTGGTAGTTACAGTGTTAGATCTTATGAATATTTTGAGAGATGAATTACTTCTTTGACAGGTATGCCTCTATTTTTCAAAAAGAAAAAAATAAAACCACTGAAAGCATACCATATAAAATATAAATCAAAGTGACTTCATATTTGTTTGCAGCAGAGCAAGACAACTAGTCAAGTTTGGGATTGTGAGGTGATGAAATTTTAGGATAATTATAGCTACTTTTACAGTTACATGTTTATAACATCTTAACTATACTTCTCCTGAGTTTGAACTGAATAAGTAACTGAATTGAATAAGATGTGGCCCCACTTACATGTGATTGAGCTCAACTGTTGCAGAACAACTTAAATTTACAAAACCCCAAGTGTCACTGTAATAACTTTTGATAATATTAGACTTCCTTATTTTTATGTCACTTAAATTAATGATAGAAGTAGTAGTTACTTGTTCAAGTTATTATAAATAAGGAAGAAATTTAGGTATTTGAGTCATTGTTGAATTGTCAATGCCAATTCCAACAAGGAATGCAGGAACTTGAGTGTTTAACACCTGGTCAGGGTGAATTCAGGTGGGATGGCCACAAGAACAGAAGCATATAACCTATAATTTATTTACTAAGGGAGATGGGTAGAACATACAACACAAACACTATACACTCACATAACTCATAGCCTTTGCCTTACATGCCCAGTTCAATCCTGCACCAAGGAGTCAGTAAAACAGACACCCCCTTGTATCGGCCCTTCACCCCAGGTTCATCCTTCTGTACCATAGTGAATGCTTGTTCTTTCAATCCTAACAGTAAAAGAATAGCAATACTGTAGAGAGAAAGAACAGAAAAACAAGCCCAAACAATCCCACTTAATCTAGAATTGCTTTCTTTGTGGTTATGCTCTGAATTCATTCCTTCAATACAGAATCAGATATTGCCAGAAAGTTACTGTCTCACTCAACAAGCAACTGTTCAGTACTTCTTTTCATCCTGTTTAATTGATGAAAGGTCATGAGCTTTATTGCTTAATGCATAATTTCTGAGTTATACATTGAACAGAGACATATCTATTTATTCTTCAGTTAACCCAGAAGACTCTCTTAAACAGCACAAGTACTGTAGCAATAATATAGATTTATTGCATAATATTCAAGCACTATAGAGGCATTGACAGCTTCCTTTTAAGAAGGGAGAAATGAAGCGTCTAGTGACAATGGACTAAACTGTCAAATGCCATCTAAACTTCTGATGCTTGAGAAACCTACTTTTGTGTTGATGGACAACATAGGATTTTGTTTATTTGCTTTTTTCATGTTTGTTTTGGTTTTGGTTTTGGTTTTTTGTTCTGGAGATGTTAATAATTCTGAAATGTTGCACATGTTCAAAGTTGACTCTGATTGACTTTGGATGCAGTCATGAATGCTCACTAATTCTACAAGTGTAGTTCCAGATGTCTCACACTGGGCAGACAGAAAAGGAGGAAGACACGATTACTGATAGAAATTCTTGTTCCACTTGGTCAGCACACTGTCCATGGGCAAAGTTTCTTACCACTTGTCTGTACTAACATTTTCCTAATTGCAAAATAACTTTTTTTTTTTCTTTTCTGTATAGTGCTGCAGCACTATTTCTCAGCCACAGCAATGACTGAAGCAGAGCTCAGATCATTCTGTATCACAAAAAAAACCATTCATTCTCAGAGTTCTGTTTTTATGAAGTCAGATCTAGGCAGTTAAATTGCAGTTAGATCTTTAACAATGCTTAAAGATTACAAATCATAAGCATTTCTCAAATATGGGTATTTATATAAAAAGGGGCAATTATGACCTAGAAAAGTACATGATGTGTTGGAAATAAGAAACGAGTAAGGAAAAAGAACCGAGGAAACAAAAAGAATATAAATACAAAGAATATTGATGTAAATATAAACAGTAATTGAAAGATACAGACTAATGGAAAACAGAGCACTGTCTGCACTGAACCTGCACATCTATTACCATTTAATGTGCATCACATGGTTGTGTTTAGGCAGCTGGACTCCATGGCAGACATTGTGGTTAGCTGAAAATAAATAAATAGATACATAATGAATATATAAACCAACTAACCCTGTTGACTAAGGGATTTGAATAATACTGTCATTATTTATCAAATAACTTTTTGACAAGTAATATTTTGGCCACTGCAGAATTGGTTAAATGTCATAAAAAGTTTTCATTGAATAAATTAGTCAATGAAAAATGACAAAAAGTCAATAAATAACATTATTTTTGATAAATAATATTTGGCAAGCTCAACTATAGCCATAAATTTTCTTTTCTTAATCATGTACAAAATAATTTTCTTGAAATGCAGAAATTGCAGCAGATTCACCTCTCAGATCTTTTTTGGCCAGTTGGGAACTGGAAATAAAGCAACAGATGCTGGTTTTGGCTTTTGTAATTCTGTTTCTCTGGCTGTAGATAAAACTGAAGATTAGGTACTTACACTAGAAAAGGCATATTTGGGCAGATCATGACATTCAGGGGGGGAAAGACTTCCTCCTAAGGTTAAAGATAGGACAAGTTTTTGTAGCACTTTGCATTTTAAACATAAGGGAAGTTGTCGCTTAAAACCACTTTTAATCACACCTCTTCTACTTTTCTCTTTGGTAATGCACAATAGTAATTTGAGACATACTTTACTAAAAGCATTATTTCTTATCATAATGACCAAACATGTCAACATGAACTAGAAATGAAGATTAGGCAAAATCCTAAAAAAAAAAAAAACCAAACTGATGTTTAAAACTTCTTTTAAGTCAAATTGGCATTTTTAATAAGTGTCTACAATGCAGTAGAGTTTTTGAGCTGCTTCAACTAAGAAACCTCTCTCAATATGTCTGCCTATTTCAACATCAATTTTTTGAAATATATGTAGCTCTTTAGAAATTATATTTTATTATTATCAAGATTATTATAAAACTCTTACATATATTTATTTTCTGTTCTCTGTATTTCAAAACCTCTGAAATTATTTGGTAAAAGTGATTAAATGGAGTGCCTTACTTATGATTTGTCACTGAGAACATATTGAAATTATTTGCCTTTGCAAGCAAAAATACTTTTTTTCCTAGTTAGATTTAGAGGCTTTTTGTATATTTCTGATTTATCTGCAATCACCAGTGATTAAGACTTCATAAAGGATGACTGATGACAACAGGATCATGGTTTTTGATCAGTTGATTCTTGTTTGATACTGACAACTGGGAGAGAAAATGACTTTTATGGCCCAGACTGAATTTTTGTGGCTAAAAAAAAAACAAACCAGGGATGATTTTTTATTTGGAAAACTAGAAAATGTGGAGTTCATTTCATTTGCAAATCACAAGAGACAGTAAAGCTCTTTTTACAGAGCTTGTTTTAGACTTCAGGTTTCTTCACCTGAAAACTCTCAGATTTTTGACAAAATCACCAAGCAGAATTGAGAGCTCGCCACTGGTTAGGGTTATTTATTCTCAGTAAGTAAAAATATTACATTATTTATGCTAGATTAGGCTGTCGTAATTCTCTCTCTTGCTAGATTAGGAGCAGAAGATCATAAAGGCATCAAATGCTGGTTTAATAAGATGTGTAGGACTTAGAAATTGTGAAGAAACTCCAGTACCTATAGGCAAGATGAGAATGTTTGAGAAGCACTTAAAAAAAAATCGTACATGCGTAGTTTATTTTTGTTGATCATGAGCTAATAGTGTTTGCTTCTGGCTAATGGCAGTAGTTATCAATATTGAGATGGGGAAGGAACAAGAAAGACAGAATGAAGGATAGCTCATTGTATATAGAACAAACTTTTTGCTTCTAACTAAGCAACCTGGACCCTAGGTGGACTCTATAACAATGATGAGGAAGAGAACTCTTCAGTTAATGTTTAGGGAAACCAGTTAGAACCAACTAAGGAGCTGGTAAACAGACAAGGCTGGCCAACTCCAAAGGACGAAGTGATGGAGGTTATGAAGAAACGACCACCAGAGGTCTCAAAGACAACTATCACATTACTGTGCCAAGTGAGAGGAATTTTCTAGAAGAACGAAGTCATGTATAAGTAGTTTTACGAATATGCATGTAATGTAATGAATATGTGTGTTTGGTGACTATATAATCATGGCTTGTTTGGTGCTCGAGCGAGACACACTCAGAGGAGCTGTCTCCCATGTCTCCCAGCGCCATAATAAGGAATACCTGCTTGTGAGCTTAAACTTTGTTGGCGAGTTCTTAGAATTTTTCTATGAATCAATGTGGACCAATGGCAAATAAAAACAGCTCACGCGCTGATTTAAGACAGGATCTTCATCTGCTGAATGTTTCTTAGCAGAAGGTTGTTTACACATCTCCTCATTCAGTGTTTCCACATTTTGAGATCCAGACTCCTGTTCTCTACCACTCTCTCTGCTTATTTACTATTTAACATCCTTTATTTTCTTGGGGGGAGAGGGTGGTGTCTGCATATCTGGCTGATATTGTTCTCTCTTTACCATTCAAATGTCCTGGTTAGTGCCTGAAGGCATAAAAGAAATGAATTCAGAAAGAGATGTGGATCAGAATTAATAAATGTTAGGACTGAGAAGCCTCCCTGAGCTTGCAGAACTTGAAAGGCAAGGGCAGGAACAGCAGCAGAGGTTCTCTGTCTGTCTTGGGCCTTGACCACCAGCCTTTCCTTAGTGTCTACTGTACCTTGCCTGTACTTAATGTTTTCATTTTTCTGAAGATTGAAGTATTTTGATAACTGAAGATTTTTCGCTTGGTAGAGCATACGCGAATGAAAGCTAGCAGCTTTTGATGTATGGATGGACAGAAAATGTAGTAATTGAAATTTCTAAACATGGCACAGTAGGGGTTAGAGATGAAAAGGCATTTCTGAGGCCTTCGGCTTCCTGTGTGTCTGACATTTGCTACAACTACCTGTAGGCTGCTTGAGACCCTGCAGATTTTAATTTCTCACTGTGCATTCACATATTCTCAGGAACCAGTGGTACACATAGGATCATGTAATGGTACCTCTGGATTTAATTTGTATGAAATGATGAAAACTTGCATGGACGTACGCATCTTGTGGCATCTGATACAGAAGGAGTTCAGTTCAGTTCTGACATGAACTGTGAAAGACGGAAATTGTGTAATGAGCCTGTCAAAACCTGGCTATATTTTGTTGCATTGTAGTGATACAGATAGGATGAAATACCATCTTTGCAGTCAGTGAGAGATTTATGCTTGCCTTCTTTATTAAGTCAGGAAGTCACACACAGTGTCAAATCAGATGTCAAAATAACCTTTAGCCTTCTTCAGATTCAGCAATTATTCCAACCACCATCTAAGTTAGATAAAAACCTTAACAATACAAATTCATATATCTGCTTGGATAGTTTAACTGTTATCCCTGTGGTAAGGTCTTATTTTTGCCTTATTCTCAGGAAGATGAAATAGGGACTGATGTTTTAGTGTTCAATAGTAGTAAATATTGTTGGAGAAGTCCCTACAGCAACCACTCTTATTTCTTTGTGATATATAGAAGTATATTTTATCAGTTTCCTCACATGTCAGCTTAACCAAAAAAGTAAACAAAGACAAGCAACAAAACCAGGCAAGCATTCAAATGCAATACCCCAAAATAACCTGTCAAAACATTATCTTCACTCCTTAATCTGTAAGCAATGCTGCATCAAGAAGTGGTTGATACACCAGTTGCCACTAACAGAGCATTGCTAGGTCTTAGCAATATCGGTATGTCAACTCACTGCATGTGCTAAAACTGCAGTGCTTCTGGCATAGGTTCAAGCATCTTTTAGGCTTCAGAGTGATAACAAGGGGATTCACTTTCCTGTGGAATCAGATGACTGCACAACTTTCAGCTGTCACCAAATGTAACAGCTTTAACAAATTCACAGTCACATGCGAGTTTCTGGGATACGTTATCTCACTTTCTGTCTCATTACATATAGAAGACATAAAGCCAAAAGTATCCAGAAGACACCTTTGAGGCTAAAAAAGAGGCATCATAGAGTATAAAGAGTTACATTTTTGTCTTGAAGCTGCAGGATTAGGATGTCTGTATATTTCAGTGAGGAAACTAGGCATTTAAATTAAAATGTCCTTAAATATGGTGTTTTCATAAGTGAGTGCATTCATGTATGTCATCTCCAAGTTAACCACTGGTAGTCTGCCTTCTAGCTGTCATGTTTTGTTTTCAGAATAAGATAGAGTAGTTTAGACAAGTACATTTTCCTCATGTTTATCTGCAATCCTATTGAAATTTAAAAATGGAGTGATGATAGATTCAAAATCCTGTGCTGGCTATTTTGTTAATGAAAACCAGAAAACCAGTTCCACATGGGGATACTATGCCTTTAGAACTGTCATATCCTTGCCCAAAGCTGAAGTCATAAACTGTACAAAATGCATTTTATAGGCTTTGAAGGTGAGCTACTCTAATGTAAACAGCATATAGGTATGTCACTGCCAGGCAGCAAGTAATATCTTTTCCTAGGCTTGTCATGAAGAACAAATAAAAAATAGACATTAGTTTCCACAATAAACTGAGGGCTTTTCCCATTAAAGTCCATGTCAAAAATTATATTAACTTTAGTTCTGTCAGAGCAGAGCACTGACACTGTGCAATGCCAGAGCACGTTTCAACATTGTTGCTGCTGTTGCATTTTCCTCCTAATGTCTCTGCACCTTTCATTATAAAGATCCACTGACTTTTTCTCTCTCAGTTAGCTCAGAAAGAGCATCCTGTTAATGAGAACAGTAGTTTTGAGCCTTTCAAGCATAGTTTTCAGCAATACTGTTCTGAACGTCTTCTTAAATGATACTATTAGAGTTTGTGCTCTGACTGTGCTATGCCACAGAGAACTCAATTTCTTTTACACGCAGGGTAATTAGGGAACATTAAGAAGCAGATATGGAAGCTTGTGAGTGTCATGACTGAAAAAAAGGGAGAGAAAACTGACACTGAACAGTTTAATGGAGAAAGTGTCGAAGTAGTGAAGGGCAAAGCACAGACTTAGCAAAATTGAAAGAACAAGAAAAGATAGGAGAGGAACCAGAAATCAGAGGGGCTACCTTTAATTCCAGGACACCAGCTGACAACTGAGGTTTTGTTGTACACCTACACAGTGTGTAAAAACTTCTATACATAAATATTCTAGTACATGTAAATGCACGTGTTATGTAATAATCAAAGAATAATGTAAGTACATGCAAATGTAAGTAAAAATAATGACATGATTCACTGACACACCTTCCTGTGATGAAAGGGGAGAGAATGTGAGCAGGACACCATGTGCCTCATATTTGCCATCAAGAAGATAAGTAGAAAGCATATTTTCAGAGTGGCTGTTGACCAGACACGCAAAATGGTTGTTTCATAGGAAGAAAGGGGAAGCACAGCTAGGAAAGGGGCAGCACAGCTAGGAAAGGGGCTTAGAAATGTGCCACTGGGCCAGTCCAAGATCTAACCAACTAACAAGTTAAATATGATTGCTCTGTTATGTCAAGGCAAAAAGATAGGTTTTATTGCATGAAACGAAAATGTCAGTTTTGCTAGTAAACTGAATACTTTCCAGAGTTTCTGCTGCTGCTCTGAAAGAAAAACATGAACTTCTCCATAGATTGAAATATAAATTTTATTGACAAAAACCAGTAATATGCAAAAATGTAGTTTTCTGCTTTCTAACAGCTTGCAGAAACACTTCAATGAATCGCTTGAGACCTTCAAGTACCAATCTTATTCTCACCTTCCCATATAACATCTGCTAGTAGTCATCCCTTTCCAATTTGAGTTTTGGAGCTGGAGATACCTTCACAGTATCCGTTGTTGATCTAAGTGACTTTACTAAATTTAGTCTGAGCCTATCATACTAAAGCATCCTGGACTCAGGAAGAACTATTCATTAGCTCAACAAGGAAATAGATCTGGTTTGTGGTCTTTTAAATATATGCAGGTTAAGGAAAAACCTTGTGCAATCATTTTGGTAGTTTACGAGTTGAGAAGAAAATAAGACATGTACCTTGACAGCTTACTTACTCCTCTTAGGTATGTGTAGAATAAGAAAGATATGGATTTTCTGCACTAAATAACGTATACAATACCCACAACTTTTTATGTTTATGAAAAGTTTATGAAAGGATGTTTTTTGCATTTGCGTCTCAGATCCTTCCTACTGTTTCTGATGTAGTCTATTCTAATACAGAGGGACTTTATATAGGTTATGAACATAAGTATAAAATACAGACTTTTGAATTAACATAGCTTGTCATATTCAAATATATATTATTACTGCTGTATATTTTTCTGGTTTATTCATGCTATCCCAGATACTGGAGATTATTTTAATTCAGAATACTAACAAGTAGCAGAACAAAGGTGAATGATGTAATCTTTTTTAGCTTATCTGAGTGAGGAGCTGCAGATGTGACAATACAGTATTTTGTTAACTGCGTTGTATCTCTGGGCTAGACTGGGAGATGTCATAACTACTGTGCTTAGGTAGGTGGTTATTCTCACTAAATTGCCTCTAGAGAGAACTGTCAAGGAATCTACATGACATCTTCCTTGGATTACTATCTAAAGATCATGTAGGTTCCTTCATAGTATCTTAATTATCTAAAATTACTAAAAACACTAGGAAGAGTACTTGACTCACTTAGCTTTTTAGTTTAAGTGGCCAAAGTCAGAACATATGTAGCTACTAACACCATAGTATTTATATTTTTTTCCAGAGACACTTTCAATATTTACTAATATTAAAACCTATTTAAAGTGAGCCAGTTTTGCTTGTGAATTTGCAGAAGTCAGTCATCCATGTTCTGTGTTCCTGAACAGAAGACATTCAGAGTAAAGCAGGAAAAGTTTTCTTTTTGAATACATGGAGAAATCTATGTAACATAAAGCACTGCAGCTTAATGACAAAAAAGTGTGGCTAATCAAATGTTTGCTATTGAAAAGAAGGCAAAGATATTGATTGAGGGTTTGGTTTGTTTTATTTGCCAAGGAGAGTACAGTATATTTCCACTTCACAGAATAACTAAAACAAATTTTGAATTATGCATGAAGTAAAAAATAAAAATCCATGACTTACTGCTCAGAGAAAATGCTTAAGAATTGTGCTTTCATATTTAGGATAGCTGTGTCTGCTAATGTTATGAAAAATACCTTCTGATGGTGTAAACAAAATTCAAGAAAGCTCAAACACCTTCATATCAAAAGTAAAATAAAAACTACCCACATCATAATATTTTCCAGTCTCTTTGTTTTCTTTAGGAAGTCAATAATCTGGAATCACTGAAAAAAAGAAAACTGTTCTCATGAAGACTTCAGCTGCCCTCTTTAACCTTCAAAATAAAAGGTAAAATCTAGAAAAGATGTCTCAGTTGAACTTTGGAAAGATCTTTCTTAGCAATTTCTAAGTAATTTCTTAATCTATATGCTTCTCGTTTGACTGTATCTTACCTTTTTCTTCTCATTCAATCTGTAAACTTGTTTGTATGAAGAAAATTAAACTGGAGTTAGAAAAGTCAGAAAGATCAAAAGATGAAGAAAGTAGTTTCTCAGGGAAACAGAAAGATGTTATTTATCCTGCTGTGCAGCACAGCTGGAGTGCTCTCGGACACAGAATGTTCATGTTGAAAATTCAGTGGAAAAATCAATAGCAGTAGGAAGATCATGCTTTTATCATTTTAATGATCATACACTCAGCAGAAAGTTTAGAGTTCTGACTAACAGTGAGATCCTAAGTGAGAATGGCAGCACTGGAAATAACAGCATAATATCCATCAAAAGCTGTAGCTTTCATTTTTTACAGTCATACATCTCCGGAAAGTATTATTCATAACTAGAGACTATGTGGTGCAATAGGAACATGCTTATGGCAAATTAGACTTCTAGCTAGGAGTGAAACATGCATGGGGCAAGTCCTCTTCTAATTGAGGTTGTAGAGTTTTGACAAGAATCAGATTGCAAGTTTTCTTTGGCTTTAGCTTATTCTACAAAAACAGTGAATCTTCAAAAAGAAAGGCTCTTTAAGGAGACCAAACTTTGCACCTCTGCATAGCTATGTCAACAAGAACATCTTGTCCGACAAGTCAAACTCCTTCCCTCTATACAAACCTAACAAAACACCAGATCTCCCGTTAGTGGCTTACTCTTGCTTGCATCTTTTTCCTCTTCTAAAGGGAAAAATGTATTTTTCAGCAACATATATGAAGCATAGGAAACAGAAAATAATTCAGAAATAATTCTTAGCTCATGAAAACTTATGTGACTATTTTATAGTCACACTGCAGAAAAAATATTCAAATCTCTATGTGAAGAAATGACTGTGGTTGATCTACCATTATTTACTGAAGAGATTTCCTAGAAAAGAACATTGCTAAAATTTCTGACATCTCTGATTTGTCAAGCAGTCCGCAATACTTCCAGGCATGAATTACATTTAACTGGGAAACCTGTAAAATAATGACTTTTTTCTGAATTATTTAAGACATCAATATTTTACTTTTATGATCAAGCAGTTCTATTCTAAGAAGTACCCTATAATTTCTTTGATAATAAGTGAATGTCCTCTCAAAAATATGAACCAAAATTGCTATAAATAGGGACATTATTTAACTTTTACAATCTACCATCCTTCTGTTGGCTACTACTGTGTGTTTACTTGAGTCTTCTCATTTAGGGACACAATTTGACTAAATGCCATGCAGAGAGGAAAAGAGAGAGCCCTGAATAAGGTGTTTTGAGAGAGAATTTTGGAAAGTAAAACATAGCTTTTGATGGATTGAACATATCCTTGAAAGACTGCTAACTTGTTTCCTAAACTGTAGTAGTTCTTGAGAGAGAGGAAAAAAAGAAAGACAGTGAGAGGGTGGAATTTTTCCCCCACTTATGGAAGGATGGATCAGCTTGGCCCTCCACATTCCTCATTCAAGGACAGCAGGAGTCTAATGTTAATGCAGAAGCTGGACCCATGAACGTCATAATAATATTGTCTCTGAATGAATGGAAGCAAAGTTACTCCTGTGGCTTCAAGAAGGGAAGCAGAAGTCAGTTTCAGACATTTCTTGTTCTGTGCTGTTCCTCCACACTGAGGAGCTTCCAAATCCCTTCTTTGGTCTTTCCTGTTTTTTCAGACTATTTACTACTTGAACCTCTGATGTTTGAGTTATGATAAAGACAATACCGATACTACAGGACACATCAAGGCAAGAAGTACACAACATTGACAAAAATACCATGGTTCAATGACTGTAGTTATAGGGCAGGCAGTAATGGGCTCAAACTTAAACAGGGGAAGTTCAGGCTAGATATAAGAAACAGATTCTTTATTGTGACGGTGGTGAGGCACTGGAACAGGTTGCCCAAAGGAGTCGTGAAAGCTCCATCCCTGGCAGTATTCAAGCCAGATTGGACAGAGTCTTGAGTGACATGGTTTAGTGTCAG
>JBCJKH010030955.1:0-10961 GCA_039877255.1 Loriculus beryllinus | reverse complement strand
ATTGTCAGTTTGGGGCTTTTTGCCCTCTGACAGTCACAGACATGTGGTCACTACACTGGGTATAACTGCAGAATTTTCTCCTGGTTTTCTTCTCGTTCTGCCAGGATTGAATGGCTGAGAATTGTATGTGTCCTGAGCAGCTACACTGAGGACAAGAAACTTTCCATTGCATCACATCTGCAATTTACTTTGTCAGTTTATCTCAGACAGCGTTAGTTTGTAAGGTGGTAAACATTATTATTGTGTGAATCAAAAAAGGAGATTCAAACATCCGCTAATATTTAAAAGAATTGCAAGAGTCCTTTTTAATTAATTAAAACTGGTATGCACTGAGATTATTAGACTGAAGGCGTATAGCATGTTGGCCATTATGTTATCAGTTTGAATGTGCTAAAAACACAGCATAAGACAAAGTTCACACAGAATTGCTGTTACACTGGTCAAACTGCTCTAATCAAATTGTTTTATTTGAGGCTTGTTCTAAAGCTCATGAGAGTTTGGCTGTTGCATTCAGTGGGCATGGAGTTCAATCCATGATGAAACTGAGCACTTTACCCTGTATAATTCAATTACTTGTCACTTATTGAATATATTAGTCATTATACAGTTTTTTACATGCAACCACCAATAGGTAGAACATCCAGAAACCTCAAAGCACTTATTTTTGCTGTTTTCCTTTTCAACTCTTTCACATCGTATTTATTACTGCCTCCTGATTCCGCTATCAGTAGTGTCAGCAAAAAATAGTGTTCATCCTGTAACAAGAAATATTTATGGTATCATTGTGAAAGGCTTTCACATGCTTTTAGTTACAATACACCACATCTCTCATGTTCATTTTAGAAAATTATATTTTAGCATCTGCCGTTTATTATCTGCTGCAGTGTGGCTGCACTTTACTGGGAATTGCAGGTACTCAACATAGTCACACATGTTCACATAAAGGTGGCATCAGCTCTTTTTATCACATTTGTCCATTCTGGTGAATTTGGCCATCATCACACCCAATCAGCCAGAATAGCAGAAGCTGGCAGGGACATCTGGAGGTCACCTCATCCAACCTCCCTGCTCAACCAAAGCCATCTAGAGCTGAAGAGAGCCTGGCTTCAGCTTCTTCACACCCTTCCTTCAGGTGTTGGTCCACACTGGTGAGATCCCCCTGGGCATTCTGTTCTGCTGAACAGGCTGAGCAGTCCCGGGTCTCCCAGCCTTGCCTCATATGTGAGATGCTCCAGTCCATCCCCTCAGTGGACCTTTCCTGGACTCTCACCAGATCTTTTTTGTACTGGGGAGCCCATAAATGGACTCAGTGCTCCAGATACTGCAAGGATCAAGTCTCGGAAACATTTACTCACAATAATACATAAACTAAAACATAATGTAAAAGAATTATGAGAGCTTACAGTTTAAAAAAATTAAGAGTGGAGTCAGAAGTTCCTACATACAAACATCACTAACTGAAGGGAATAAGATTTCTGTTTCATAACTGAGTAGATGAATATAGAGAACTTTTTGCACTCTCTAAATAATAGAACAGTAAGCATGTCTGCTGTGGAGAGGATGAAACACGGCAAATCATCCATTAATAAGTATCTATTTTCCTTGACAAATGCCTAATTATTCATCAGGGTAATTTAATGTTCTGTATTAAACTAAGAGGCACACGGATTAAAATACCCACATCAATGGGCTCTGTTCAGTATTCCCTATTCACTACCACCAAAACATTCACAAACCTCAGGAGGGAATTTTCCTGAGAAGATCAGCTAATAATGTATTGTACCCTGCAAATGAGCCCTTAAATCTCTAAAGTTGATTTTTGTCAACCAAACCACAGAACTGTCTTTCTCTCCTTCTTCTGTTAAGAATCCTCTCTGCCGCTGTACTGTACCTCCCTATGTATGCCAAGATATAACTCTAGCTATTAAATGTAAACACTGAAAATATCACAGTTTACGGTGAAGAGAAAATTTAGTCTTTAATAAAGAGACTCACATTAAGCTGAGAAGTGCTTGTATTTCAGGTGAAACACAAGACTGAAATTTGGAGGCCTGTGGAAACACTTGAAAAGCAATTGGTCACAGCCATAAAATGACTAGTAAAATGTTTCCAGGTGACCAAGCAGCAAGCCTGTAAGGGCAGCAGTGGCTCTACAGGACCAAAAGGAACTGAAAGAAACCACTAAGAGAAAAGCAGCACTGCAGATAGCTTAATAACAAGTCTCTACAGGTTTGCCCCCAAAATATCGGAACATCCCCTCCTCATGTCAAGAGCTAATGGTTGCAAACTCTTGCTTGATGCCAACTGTATGAATCAGGATAAAATCAACTAAACTAAAGTGACTTAGAATCTTGAATGGTTTGGGTTGGAATGTACCTTAAGATCATCTAATTCTAACCCCCTGCCATGGGCAGGGATGCCTCGCACTTGACCATGTTGCCCAAGGCCCTGTCCAGCCTGGCCTTGAACACTGCTTTGCAATACTATGACACCAGGGTCAAGGATAAAACATTTCATTGTACTATTTTAATAAAAATAAAGATGAGGAATATTCAGCCATAATAGAAGACACCACACTGATTAAAAGAAAATGAGTAATTGCAGTAGCTTAGAAGTTACCAGCACTGAATAATAGAGATCTTAAAAAGTAAGTAGCTGGACTTCTCATAAGGTATGTTATTTATTATTAAATCCCATGGAGAAGTAACAGGTAAAAAAATGTAGCTGTCTTTAAAAGTAAGACAAGCAAAGCTGCATCACTAACAGATAACTGCCTAACATAGCCACTGAAGGACACTATATTCATCAACACCAAAACAAGTAAGGCATATTAGGGTCAAACATCTTTAATCTTCAATTTACTGTATGAAATGAAGAAGCATTCAATTGGAACAGGCAGAGATCCCATTCCACATAATCTAGCACTTTAAATGCCAGTGGAATTAGCTGTGTATCTGACCTAAAAAAAAATATTGTATGCTTAAAATTAGAGAATATCTACATTTATACCTTAACTGTTTTTGTGGTTTTTTTTTTTTTTGCTTCCTCACCTAATATCAAGTTCTGCTTAAGTACGTAGATACTGAATCTTAAAGACCATATGATTTTCACCACAATTGGGATTATTAAGCAGTGCCA
The DNA here is from genome assembly GCA_039877255.1 of Loriculus beryllinus. Classification (NCBI taxonomy): domain Eukaryota; kingdom Metazoa; phylum Chordata; class Aves; order Psittaciformes; family Psittacidae; genus Loriculus; species Loriculus beryllinus. The sequence continues at coordinate 7,823 of JBCJKH010030955.1, read as the reverse complement.
CCCCTGCGTGGGATAAAGAGGTTGGAGGGCTGTTAAGAGACACACTTTTTTCTTAAACCTCTTTCTGGCTTTAGCCAGTATTTTGTGTGTGTCTATATCAATATCAATGTTTCGATGTGTTTACACCCATCAAAACAATGCATCAATAACACTTTTCAGTTGCGCAGTTTATTTCATCAAGGAGTACATAAAGCATGTGAAAATATGTCACATGGAAAGTATGTCGCGTGCTTTAATTTAGACTCACATCTACAGAAGTGTACACAATAGTGCTTTCTGCCCTAAGGCTAGATTTAGTGAAGTACTGACATGCCTAATTTGTAAGGATTTTACTAGACAGGAGGGTGGAGGTCACACTTATGCCAGGCATGGGCACGAGTGTGTTTAGCATGATCCTGAGTGTGCTTTTGTTCTAAGGGAGCCAGCCCTCCCCCAGAGCACTCCTGCACAGGGCTGCAGTGGTGGCATTGACCACCCTGCCCAGTTTGGATATACGAAAACCTCGCTGTATGCACAAGAATGGTGTCAGGCCAGAGTTTGCTCCGTTTACTTTATTATACAGAACCCCATCCTTATGTAATGCATTTTTAGCCAACAGCCATTTAATGTAAAATACAAACCCAGTGCAGAGGCTTCCTGCACTTGGGTCCATGCTACTTCTTGTGCCCTTTCTCACTAGCAGAATAAGGCGCCAATTCCCTTCTGCATCATAGCAGAAATGAAGTGTAAGAAAAACATGAGAGGGAAATCCCCCATCAAAAAAGATCATGAACTCAGGCCCTCCATTTCCTAGGAGAGAGCCCTCTTTTATAGCAGATAAAGCAATGCTAGTGTAGTCATGATAATCTAAGGGGACAAGCAAAGACTGAGGGAAAATTTGTTATTTTTCTAAGGCTAAATGATGCCGTGAGACAAAAATCCCACGTTTTTGTCAGGTCTGGAAATCTGTTGGTGGGCAAGACGAGCATCGTTACTACTGACATTGCCTTCCAGTGGGCTATGAATTAATACCGAAGTCTGTCAGAGTATCCATCAAGGACAGGACTCAGAAACGGGGCAGATCCACCCTAAATCATCATTCCTTCCCCCCTTCCAAATGATTATACATCATCATCTCTAATCACCTCCAGACCAGTGATGAGCATGCATTAAACCCACTTATGCAGACTGTATTAAGTATGATTGCACATTACACTACAAGGTTATATTAGATATATGGATGGATGTATGCCAAGGCTCTAGCATTCTTTTCACAGTTGCAAGGGTATTTTTTACTTTTTAGATTTTTGAGGGAAGGGTAATTTAAATATAATTGCTTAACATCAGGACATACTATCCTAACAACTGTGGTGGTCTCACGTCTGGGGAAATGTCATGCTCTCCACGACATTCTCTCCAGCCTATCAAAAGGGCACCATGATACATTTTCACTTAGCTAAAACTTGTCTATATGGAAGCTGGGAGGATGTGTCTACAAGGAGGGGGATTCTCCCACTGCTCAGTGTTCAGGAAACTCCTTAGCTGCCAGCAGGACTGTGAGGAATACACCTGAACACACAGGTTCAGGTAGCTTAGCACTCACCATTGCCACATCTGGGCAGCATTTGCTGTCATCAGATCGGAGTGGGCTGTCCAGAGACACAGCTGACACACCAGGGCAAAAGAGGGTAAAAACAACTGACACAACCTGTAGTGTTCTGTACCCTCGGAGCATGGGTTTTCAGGAAAGCACTTTGTGATTTATATTCCCATACTGCTTTTGAGTTTGTTACTGGATTTTGAGCCTCAGTTCTATTTTTTGTTACAAATGATAACTTATTTCTTAGCCAATATCTCTTGCGTCTGGTAACTATTGTCTCATTTATAAACTGCAGACCCCTTGTTTCGAATAACACATGTTCTGGGGGAATGATTTAACTGAAAAAAAAAAATGCTTACTTGTAACATGAAAAGAAATACTACAGTATAAGCTAAGTTTTAATAACTGAAGGTATATTTAATTAAAATTGCTTGCAATTCATGGGCTAGAGTTTTATTAACCAGCTGCCCTATGAAAGTTATTACCTAGAGTTTTCATTTTCCCAATACACAGCTGCAGAAAAGATTTTCTTTGGGTGAATGAAGGACTGTACAACAGCAAGGACAAAGCTCACTTAAACTAACAATGGAGCCATGGCAAAAGTCATAACCTTCTGCTCTCTTAGGGGAAGCACACTTTCTGAATATAATCTCTCTGATTATGCCTAATATGCAAAATGCAGTTTTATATCTGCAGCTCAAATGGATTTCAGTATTACCACTGAATACTAATCACTGATGCAAAAAACGTACAGCTCCCTCAAGGCATTTCAAAAATCTTGATTATTTAATCAGTGCTCTTGATTTATAAGGCGAGCTGGTTGATGACTACCAAAATGTGACACATTGGACACTATCCAGATGGAATGCCAGTTTTCATTTGAGGTTAAAGAGGTAAAACCCTACAAGAGAGGTTCTCTGGTATCCTGGACTACGGCTAGAGTTATAACATGATAAATAAAACCTGGCAGTTTGGTTTGCACATAATATTAAAACAGAAACTTCACTGAACTGTCAGTTGTAAAATGAAGTAATCAACTTTCTTTCTGATTATTCTCCATTGCCACTATGGACTTTTTATTTTTTTTCATGTTTTCCATCTTAATGTCCTCTTATCTTCTTCAATAGCACTACTTTACTTTTTTACAAAGACATAAGCAGTGAGTGCTGCCTTTTCATAAGCACTAATTTCCCAACCAGCTGGATGCAAAATTCAAAGAGTTCCATTTCTTTCCCCTGTAACTACAGATACATATATATGTAAGTATTTGAAAATAATTTTGTATCTACATCTCTATAAAGGAACATATGCTTAGGTATATATGAAAATGATTTTAATTCCTGCTTTAAAACACAATAGGATTGTCAAAATTTTTTTAGGATACAGGTGCATATCTTACATTCATTTCTGAGCAGGTTTTATTACTTAAGTTGCTTACACTTTGACAGTCTTATCTCTGTCTTTAATTGCCACCAATGATAGCCTGTTAAAGAAAGTTTCCATAGAAAATTTTCAGCGGTTTTCCTACTAAGACTTTAAGGAGCTGAGTGACTTCAAATGGAGACAATAAAGAATCAAATTCTTCTTTAGACACTTAATTCTAGGAGCGACGCCTACAAGTTAGTGATCTGATCAGTTTACATACATGTCTGCATGGACAGAGAGTCCTCAAGTTTCAAACTAAACCGGCAGGTATGGTCCCTGGTAGAGGCAGTGAGTGGCACTCAGTATTCAAAGCCAACTTACAGCTACAGAGCATTATTTTACCAAGCCAGTCCTTTGTCGGTGTTCATGCTGTGAGTGAGTGGCACACGTTGGGCACCTGGAGGCTCCCGGTGCCGGCAGCTGTGCCAGCACAGCTGGGTTCCTCACTGTGCGCCAGGGGAGCCAGCCCGCGCTCTGCACTGCCGGTTATCTCTGAGCTATTGGCAATAAAGGTGAGGTATTGATGAAGATAACTGCACCGAGTGGTCAACGTATCACTTCTGCAGGGGAGATACAGGTTAGAGATAACGATGAAGTTCTTCCCTGTGAGGGTGCTGAGGCGCTGGCACAGGGTGCCCAGAGAAGCTGTGGCTGCTCCATCCCTGGCAGTGTTCAAGGCCAGGTTGGACACAGGGGCTTGGAGCAAGCTGCTCTAGCGGAAGGTGTCTCTGTCCATGACAGGGGTTGGAGCTGGGTGAGCTTTAAGGTCCCTTCCAACTCAAACCAGTCTGGGATTCCTGTAAGGATGACCCTGTGAACATAAAAGCAATTTGAAGGTTAAAGGACACCCTAGAAGTCTGCCTCAGAGGTAAAAGCATCCTTACATCCTGGTGCCATGCTCTCAGACCTCCTAAAACCAAAATGACTAAAATGATAATAAAACCGTGTGAACTTAATGGAAAATTTAATCGTAAATAAGCATTAATTATTCTATGATTCTATGATTAAAATATCAAAAGCCATCATACTGACACACTGTAAAGTTACATCTACACCAGAAACAATGACTTTGGTAAAAGACCTGCTGTCAGCCATCCTGTGCTGCTCGCAGCCGGGCTGAGGAGCAGGCGTGAGGCTCCTGGCTGCTCCCACCCGTGGTACAGAAAAGCACACACAGCTTGGCTGGGATCAGCAGCACCCGACTGCCTAGTGTAGGTCAGGGGTGGTGGGTATGGCCCATGCAGACCCCATGTCCTTGCCCCTCTGCTCCCAGTGGGACACGCTTCCATGGAGTGTTTCCTTGTACCAGTGCAGCCAGTGATCCACTCGCCCTGCACTCTGCAGGGCTTGGCTCTACCACTCAGGGTGCACCTGAGCAGCAGCAGTGTGAACACAGAGGTGTGGAGCTAAACATTAAACTAGCTTGGGTGAGAGCAGCAGCACTGAGCAGCTCAACAAGAGCAGCAGCATGTGCTGATTTACTACACGGAGCAGCCCTGCTGCTTTAAACCGCCTCATGTCTGGCTCCCTTGTTATGTTCTTCCTTCAGCGCCAGGGTGACTAATACTCATAAAACACTGTTGTCATCCCTCACTTTAAAAAAGTTCACAAGAAAAGTCCATAGTCTGTATCCCAATGCTCTACAAAGGAGAACAGAGAAGTGCTCTGGGTGACCGGAGCCCCAGGTGCCCTTCCCACCATACCCTGCCATTGCAAGCAGTGCTTGGGCAGCTCTGGCCACACCAGCTGGGCACCCAGCAGGCAGCACCCCACACGCCAAACTGCTCCCAGAGTTGTAACAAGTGACACTGTCACCTCCACAGAGGCCTTGCACCTAGGTTTTGGCAAAACTGCAGATTTGTGTTCTGTTACAATGCCTAAAGTGTTTAATAATTGCAAGAGTTCACTTATAAAATCTGTGTTGTTTGGGCTTGTGCCTTTTGTAATTACATTGCTGTATCTTTCTCTGTACATGTAGACTTGTATCATCTGGACCCTTTGAAAGAATATCTTACTTGACTGGACTTGTGGGTAAAGCCATCATGGAGCAGTTCAAATAGCTGCATTATTTCAATTTTCTGTCAGGAAGCCAAAAAATCTGCTTGAAACACAGATGGCTATTTCCTGTCATCATCTAGCGCCTCGGCTGATCTCCTCACCCTTTCAACTTCATTCTCTGTAACAGCTTTCCCTGAGTAGGGAAGCTTTTGCACCTTCTTCTTTAAGGGAACAGAGCCACAAACTGACAAATGAGGATGCTTTGATTGTATATGAGAATATCTTCCTGATTTTCTTACTTCCCCAAGCTCCTGGTATCGTGAAAGTAGCAATGTCATAGATATGTATCTCACAGGTACCACCTGGCCTTCTGCCGTGAGTACAGCATGACCAACCTAGCTTGTAGGGATTATGTCCCCACATTCCAGTCTTTAATGGCAGCAGCTGTGCAGCAGGGAATACAGTGGGGCCAGAGCTTGTCTGTGCAGGGAAAGAGGGATGTCTCCCTTGCAGGTTAGACTGCTCTGCATGGGAGGCTGCTGGAGAACCCTGAAAGCAACAAGAACTTCTCTTTACACACAGCAAGTGACACCACTGCCCCTGCGTCATCCTACCGTTCCCCAGGTCCCACCTTGCCTCACAAATGTAACCATGTCACAGAGAGCAAAAAGCCACATGATTTCATAAAGGGCTCCATAGTTTTTGAACCTAAAAAAGGCAGTCAAGAATGCTCTTTCAGTACTTTGCCATTCTGTTCCTGCTATTAAAATTGGGGCAAAATGCCAGTTCTCCTTCACTGGACCTTGCTAAGCAAAGTTAAAACCAGTTCTCCCAATGCATCTGAGCAATTAAGGACTGCCCAAATGACAAGACCCTCTGCTACACCTCTGGTATAAAGCCACTGGGGCATTGACTCCTGTCAACTTCTCCGCAATCTGGTAAAGACACATATTGTGTAATCACATATTTAACCAATTCTACTTCCTACTTTGTTCCTATATATATATATATATATATATATATATATATACACACACAGGTCTCCACCTTTTCGAACTACTTTCTCTTTCTTTAATGAAAAGAAACCAAAATAGTATTGGCAAAGTATCTCAGAGGAATCATCTTGTGGTTAACAGAGCACCGCACAACAGGGATGAGAACGTTGTATGAATAATTTCCTGTATCTGACACCAGCAGCAGGACACAGATGCGTTAGGTCAGGCCACAGAGCTAACATATTTCTGGAAAACGTTTGTACTCCTACTTTTAATGCCTTGGTAAGTGTACATGAAAGCTGAAAACGTCATTATTCTTAACTGCTGTTAAACCAATGACTATGCAGACACCTGTCTGTGTTCAAAGAACTTTTTCTTTGCTGCAACCCTGTACTGCTGTACCAGAAACATAATAGATGCAGTGATTTTTCCTTCCTCCCCCCGCCAAGTTGATGGTGCAGTGATGGTATGAAAGATCATAGACACTCTCCATTCATCAGAAAGGCTGGGTTCAAAGAAATGTTCAGCATTTCTAACTCTGAAACAAAGAACTTGTTACAGAAGTAGACAGCAATATCCTAATACTGCCCTGCAAAATTCTGCTTCACAAAATTCACCATCACTACAGATAAAGAATGTACACCAAACATTACAGACAGGTAAAATTACCAGGGAAAACAATACTAAATTCCTGTTTTCAACAGTTATGTTGATTTCCAATCTCTGTCCTACACGTGCTGTTTATGCTATTTAAATACATGCAGTAGGAAAGCAGACTACTCCTTTTCAGAATTTGTAACTGCATTGTATACCATAAAAAATAGAAAGTAACAATAAATTGACTTTGCTAGTGGGACAACATGTGATTTTGTAGATCTATGAAAGGGCAACATCTCAATTGATGGGAAACTGTCATGTTTCTGAAAACATACTGTAGTATGTGTACTGAATGTAGGAAGAGTTAAGCTATCTGCTTCCAGACAGATATTCTGATTTGCAAGGACAGAGAGCTGAGAGACTTTATTCCTTCAATTTATACACACCTTTGTCAGAACAAATAACCCAGTTCAAAGACAAGAAGTTTCACAGTATTTAACTACATGGCCTATAACATGTCACGGTGTTTGAATTCATATGATCTTATGTATTTGGGCATCAAAAGCCCTTTATCTTTCTTAATTAGAAACACAGATTCAATGCAACTTGCCTTGAAAATAAATTCAATTCGTACGCATTACCTCTGAGCAACACTGACTGAAGAGGGCTGTTTAAATCTCTGTGGTTGGCAGTGTTCATCAGTGAATTTGTTTACAAAGTGGAAAGAATGAGATGCTGTCAAAGAATGAAAAATAAAAGCTGGATTTCTTAGGAAGGAGACATCCGTCTTTTCCTATTTGTAAATGCTGACGAGCAGGGTTTAAGGAGGGCTAATGTCATCCATTCATCTTAATTAAAGAGTTAATTGCTCGTGTATCCTGATTTGGTTAGCTGATCTTAGGAGCATGAAAAGCGTTTGCTTCTATGTATTTTATTGACCACTATAATGACATCATCAGTAAGACTCAGGATTTATTCATGCCTCAGCCTAAACTCATAACTTTAATAGCTTCCTACATGATAAAACTTTCAAGAGGGAAGGAGTTCTTTAGCATGGTACAGAATACCGAGAGGTCTGTTCAGCCCCTGTTCAGGAGCTGTTAGAATGTCTCAGTTCAGCTGTCACTGAAGTATTACTTCAAAGTCTAGAGTCATGAAGATAAGTAAAAAGTAATTTTAAAGGCTAGTTCTCACCAAATGTATATATGGAAATAGCATAAAACATCTAA
>JBCJKH010030954.1:0-21230 GCA_039877255.1 Loriculus beryllinus | reverse complement strand
TGCAGTGTTTTCCCATTCTCATTACACAGACTGAGAAGCTCAAGCTGACAAAGAAGTTTTCTGTGGTGAATTTAGGGTCTATATAAATGATAACAGCCTTGGGAGCAGACATGTAGCCACATGTAAGAGGTGTGGACATGAGGACAGAAATACAAATGCTCCTCACATGAACATCCCACTGATTCCTGGGCTTGGGATGGAAGCTCTCCATGGATAATGGTACAGTTTTATTTCCCTGGCTATTCAGGCATGTGTTTTTGAAGAATTCAGACAGATGCTGGTGCTCTGCTCCCCTGGATGTCAGTTCAGGTGAGACACCTAATTGCTTTCAGGTCCCTTAATTGACATGAGAGTGGCAAGAAGACATGCTGAATGCACTGGCAGTTCAATGATATACCTGCTAGTATCCTGGGAGTCCCACAGCCATCTCTTGCCAGTCCCTGCCACTCCCTAGGAGTCTTTGGCTCACAAGCTCTGCAGCAGCAAGGCTGTGATTACGCAGGAACAGCTGAGCCATCTGAATCCCTAGCTCCAGGAGGAAATAAGGTGGGAGAGGTGTGAGCAACCATCCCTAAATCACCTTTGGAGGGAGCCACAGGCTCAGGCCTGTCTCAGGCTGGGACCCCTGGGCATCCCTTGCATCCCTCTGTGCCTGATTTCACCCCAGGGCACCTTTCCCCTGGCTCTCTGAGATGTGGTTAGCTGTCATACTGCTTTCAATCATGTGCAGATTTTGGTTTGCAGTTCCTGGCTGGGTAAGGCTGGAAACTCTTGAGGCACCATTCACCACAAAGATGTAGTTAAGACTACAGCCAGATAGTGCTGTCACTGAAAGCAGGGGCCATGTCAGGTGCAATTTCCTTTCTAGACACTTTTCAGCTTTGTTCCTCTGACACAGCTATGCAAGTACCACACGGCCTATTGGAAAAAAGTGTCTCACTGCTGTTACTGACTCTTGGTGGGCATTTTGCATGTTGTTATCTGCTCTTTCATTGATAGGAGTTGGGCTGAAATGCTGCTTCTGCCCCTTTGGCTGGCGGGCGTGAAGTCTCTTTCAGGCATCCTTTCTTATTTTTGGAAAATATTTTCCAATTGATTACTGAAGAGGCTTTTAAAACTATAAAAAACTATAAAAGATATTTCCAGTCATTTGAACACACATAAAAATAGTTCAAATTAAATTCTTGAGGAAAAGGAAAAAAAGAAAGAAAGAAAAAATACCATTCTGTTCATGACTAATAAGAAATAGCACCATTATGTTATAAACTTGACCAGCAGTATCTTGGTGTTAGAGCCAGTGTTGTTTAACATCTTCACTGATGATCTGGATGAAGGGATCAATTGCACCCTCGGTAAATCTGTGAGCAACACCAAGCTGGGTGGTAGTGTTGATCTGCTGGAGGATAGGAATGCTCTGCAGAGGGATCTGGACAGGCTGGATTGATGGGCTGTGGCCAATGGCATGGGGTTCAACAAGGCAAAGTGCCGGGTCTTGCGTTTGTGCCACAACAGCCCCATGCAACACCACAGGCTTGGGGAAGAGTGGCTGGAAAGCTGCTCATCGGAAAAGGACCTGGAGGTGCTAACTGGCAGAGCTGAACACGAGCCAGCTCGTGCCCAGGCAGCCAAGAAGGACAATGTCATCCTGGCCTGTATCAGCACTGGTGTGGGCAGCAGGGCCAGGGCAGTGAGTATCCCCCTGTACTGGGCACTGGTGAGGTCAAATCCTGTGCTCAGTTCTGGGTCCTTCACTGCAAGAGAGACATTGAGGTGCTGGAGCGGGTCCAGAGAAGGGCAATGGAGCTGGTGAAGGGTCTGGAACACAAATCTGATGAGGAATGGCTGAGGGAACTGGGGTTGTTTAGTCTGGAGAAGGGAAGGCTCAGGGGGGACCTTATCGCTCTCTGCAACTAGGAGGATGGAGTGAGGTGGGGGGTTGGTCTCTTCTCCCAGGTAATAAGTGATAGGATGACAGTAAACAGCCTCAAGCTGCACGAGGGAGCGTTTAGATTGGATGTTAGGAACAATTTCTTCCCAAAGGATGCTCAGGCATTGAAACAGGCTGCCCAGGGAAAAGGTGGAGTCACCATCCCTGCAAGTGTTCACAAACTGTGTAGATGAGGCCTTCAGTGACATGGCTTAGTGGCGGCCTTGGCAGTCCTGGGGCAAAGGTTGGACTTTGATGATTTTGAAGGTCTTTTCCCACCAAACTAATTGTACCATTCCATGATCCACCTCTCTCCAGCAGCTTCCCCCGGAGCTCGGCTCTCGCACGCTACCGGTGCCGATAGAGGGCGGGCGCGTCCCGCCGGTGCTGCGGGATGGAGCCGCTGCTGCGGGATGGAGCCGCTGCTGTAGCCGCTGCCGCTGCCCGGCCCCGGGGGTCCGGATTACCGAGAGCTCCTCACCTCTGCTTCCCGCTCCGGCTAAACCTCGGGGGTGTTACAAAGACAGGATGGACGGGACTTGGAGCAACCTGGTGCAGTGGAACGTGTCCCACCCCATGGCAGGGGGTTGGAACTGGATGAGCTTTAAGGTCCCTTCAAACCCAAACCAGTCTGGGATTCTATGATTCTGTGAATCCAGGTGTAAGGGCCTGCAGCCAGAGATAGCTGCTCACCATTGGCATTGGGATACAGGGGTTGAAGCTACCTATCTTTGTCCCTGGGCAGAGCCTCTCTGGGGACTTCTCGGATGAAAAAAGAGAATTGTTACCTGAATCTCATTCCCAGCACAACAGAGAACTGGCCTCAGCCCAGGCCTCTGGTTCCTTCTCTAGTACTGAAAAATAACAGCTAGGAGAACAGCCTGCAGCTGAGTCCTCTTAGAGAGCCAGTTTTTATATGTTCTCTTTTCCATCTGCTTTTGCTCCTTCTCTGCTTTCACTTACCTGCTGAAACCTGAGCTGCTGAGACAGATTCTCTTCTGCAGCCAGCCTCCCTCCAACAGAAGACCACGGCATAAAATGGCTTACCTTTCCTGAGGGGCTCCTTTCTGCTGCCAGCGGGGTTGAGGGAGCTTTAACAGAGAATGAAGGCCGCTGGTTTATGACTGCTTTCGTCTGATACCTTAAGGTAACAGCTGGCATTACATTCAGGCCAACCTTGGCATGTATATGAGTAGCACAAGGCATGCAATGATTTACTTGTCATCTTAGCTAGGGAATGACCATTTAAGGACAGTTATGTATGTTGTACACAAGATTCCCTTTTGCCAAAATGGATAAAGAGACATTTTATCTGCAGGTCCAAGAACCTAGGAGAAGATATTCCAGGGCATCCCCCTTTGGATTTGGCATTTACTGTAGCATTCAGAAGTTAACCACACAGCTAATAAAAGAATGTGCAGTAATTCATTTTTAATGATTGTTTCCTGGGTGTGGTAAGTGGTTTTGTCGCTTTAAATTCTTATGCAAATAAAATCAGGCTAATCTTCTTAAATAGGTAGCTGTAGCTGTGTCAGGCTTTTGGGAGCTGGCAGGAGAGCTGCATAATACTTGGAATTCTCTAAATTGTTCATGTCAGTGGGATATCAACAATCGGCACAATAATAATGATAATAGGCATGTGTTTGCTTGCAAAGAAATTATTGCATAACTAAGGGCCTCATTAAGGGTTTTCAATACCTTAGAAGAATGCCCTAACTTTCTGATTGTTTTCATCCTATTAATACCAACATCACACATGCCACTCCCCAAGAGACTTCTAACAAGCATTGTTGTTTTAATCACTGATTAGTTAGGAAATTTAGATGCAGCGACATATTTGAAATGAATTAACAGTGCAGTTACGCCTGGAGTGCTTTGATTAACAGAGAAGAGGACCTGCTCATGAGACTGACATTTCTCATTCTGGTTTTCTGGGATCATGCAATGATGCTGCTAATGTGATTCCAGTCACCCTGCATAAGTGGTAGAGGAATAGTAATTGTTAAATATAAACCTAGTAATTTATATGAGATCACACTTTAAAAGTGAATAGTATGAGCGCACCCCCACCCCAGCAACACAAGAAACCAAATGGCAGCTCTGTAACACTCAAGGCAAGATCACCCACATCAACAAGCCCAGGGCATCACAGTCACACGCATCCTGCAGCCTGACAAGTTCAAGGGAACATCTATGCCCTGTTCTCCCACAGCATGTGTCACAAAATGCTCCCTCACCCAAAACAGTCTGAAAATTTTTGCCACCAGACCTGCTATGTCATAGGGAAAGAATTCCAGATTCCCAAATCGCATACTAAATGGGATTCTATTAGATGGAGGTGCCCAGATGACAGGGCAATCTGAAGGATGATGGCAGCCCTGAGGACGTCTTGTACGCTTCTGAGACTGTCACAAAGTGGCTGCACAATCATATGAGGTAGGCCTGAGACCTAAAGGGCTGGATCTACTTTTCCACTTGTGGGCCTACAACCTGGGTCTTTCGCATTTCTTAAGATGGCAGTAGATAATCTAGGAAGCCAACCACAACCCACACTGCAAAGCAAAGGAAACAAAACCAACACATGTTCCTGCCAATGTGACCTAGGGCAAAATTCCTTCCTGACCCTAGATCTGGCAGTTGTTTTAACCCAAGTATGTGAGCCACACCTGCCCACAGGTACTTGAGAGATTTTCCAATACCACTACAAGCATAAGCATGCTTGTCCGGCCTCCTCTTATTCAGCCAGGGCAACACCGGTGCTTCAAAAGTGAAATTAAACTCTACAGTGCAGGAGATAAATCATAGCAGTTATGAAGACGATTTCTTCCTAGTCCTCAGGCAGCCAGCAGAAGCATGTGACTGACACAAGATAAACACAGAACAGAAAATGGCAACCAAGTCACCTTCAAAATCCTATTTTCCCCTCCCTGTCACAACCTTAAAAATAACAACAAATCAACCCCCCTATCCCCAGCTGTGTTCTGAATGCAATTCTCACTTTTAAATGCAAAGCAAAGAGATGAAACAAAACTACCTGACGGGAAAACAAAAAAGCAACCTCAAAAGAGCTGAGTGAGCCACTGCTATGTTAGCTAACTATCAGCCCTAGCCATGTACCACCAGCACAACATGCTCTAGCATCTTGTACCAGCCATTCTGTTGCCACTGTCAATGGTCACAGATGCAGCCACCAGGCACCTTCCCTGCTTTCTTATGCTCCACAGCCTGATGATGAAACTGATTGATGTCCTGCTCCCCTGGTTTGCACTGCTTGGGCATCCAGCCAGGGCTTTCCAAAATATTTCCCACAAACTCTCCATCCAGACTTTGTGGAGTCCAGCTGTTAGGCCAATTTTTACCTCCAGAGAAGCGCAGCTTACAGCAGGGATGTGCTACACAGCCAAAGTAGAGATCACAGCCCCAGCACTGAAGTGGAAGCCTAGGCAGGGCCCTCTGCCTGCAGCACTGCTTTCAGCCCAAAGAGCCACGATTCTCCTCAGTACCTCAGCACACCCCGTGAACTACTTAAGCTTTGTAGGCAAAAGCAACTTCAATGGCACAGAAGTCCTCAGAAGAGTCTTTAGCACAAATACTCCTGGGTAGATGTTCTACCATCCTTTTTCTAAGGTTGCTGCCCTCAGACTCCATGAGTGCAGTATAGGCTGTGATGAGCTTTACTGCCAGATACAGTAGACACAATTTTTCCATCCCTTCATATGCGGTGTGAATAACAGCACTGTGTTCACTCCAATTTCGTATCCTAGCACAAGTGTGTGAAAAAGCAGCATAACCAGCTTTTAGCCACGCAGCCAAAGCCTGGCCCATCCAGCCAGTTCCTCACTCATGGCAATAGGAGCCAACAGGCAGTTCCCACCACAGAGGAAGCAGAATTAGAATTTCTCTACTTCTGAATCCTTCTCAGCCTCTGCTTCACCACCATAGAATCATAGAATCGTAATAGAAGCATAGAATCATAGAACAGTTTGGGTTAGAAAGGACCTTAAAGATCACCCAGTTCCAACCCCCTGCTACAGGCAGGGACACCTTCCACTATATCAGGTTGCTCAAAGACCCGTCCAGCCTGGCCTTGAACACTGCCATGGATTACCCAGCTTCTCTGGGCAATCTTTGGCAGGGCCTCACCACTCTCACAGTATCTTGGAACTGATTGCAGATATGGCCAGATTTTCTTTCATTTAGGTTAAGAGCAAAACTCTTGTCCTTGCTTCTGAACAGTCTTGGTCCATGTGAGGTCTGTGAAATGTAAGCATCTAATAACCTGAGTCACATGTGAAATTGGTAATTCAGCTCCAGGGTAAGGTGGCCGATTCTGAAAATTTCTATCCTCTGTTCCTCAGTTAAAGCTCTGTGACTTCAGCAGCTCATGGGACAATATGTAGCTCATTTACACCTTTGTTCCTTGTCCTTCTCCCCACCCTGAGCTTGCCAAGAACTCATGTAAGACCTAGCACAACCATTGTACCACCACTTGCAATACAGCCATTACAATAAATGATAACAACAACAAGGATGTTAATGTTTTATTCACTCTCTAACATTCAGGTACCCTATGTCTGAAGGCTATGCATAAATGCCAGTCTACCTGTGCTTTTACCATGTCTGCTCTGCAAATAAAAGAAAGTTACCTTTATCCTCTTAGATTAAAATGTCTGTATGGACATTAGCATAAACCCATGCAAAGCAGGTAGGCAATCACTGAACTCTGTGATAACTGGAAGACCTGTGCTCCACATTTTAAGCCTATCAAGCTGTGTTTAAAAACAAATCAAAACAAAACAAAAAAGGAAACTGGCTGCATATTTGTTTTTAAACTTTTATTCTGACAGCTTGGGATAAGGTCAGGGCTAGGGGTAGGAGCAAGGCTGGGGAAAGAATTATGGTTAAGAATAAACACATCCGGGACTTCAGAAGTGAGGCAAAATGGGCAAGTGAAGGTCTCCTTAGGTTATCAGGGACCTCTGCTAGTAATCCTGAACATGCAAAAGAGACCAGATCCAATTTCTGGCAAATAGAAATTGGATCATACTATTAACAAAGCCCTAATTTTCATATATGTTACAAACTAGATTGAGTGTTATAGCAACAAGCAGAAAAATCATAAAGCTCCCTGACAGTGTCAGAAAAAGTCTAGAATCTCCCACAATACCACTGAACATAGATGCTTGTGCTCCCCCAGGGCAGTATGACCCTCCCTGCCTCCTGCTTTCTCTGCAGGACCACAGGTAAGCATTGCAGTGGCAACAGCAGCCATGCTGGAACTAAACCCAAGTACTTAGATTTGGCAACAGAGAAAAATAGCATGTCTCAAAGATAATGCCTGTGATGAAGTCTTCAGCAACTCAGTCTTTCAGGCACTGCATGAGCAGCAAGCTATCAACTTAGTACCTTACGCACTGCGATGTTTCTAAGATAATGTCTTCTTAGAAAGAGATCAAATGTGAACCTGTTTTGCACAGCTGTGTTTTGCAACAGTGCTTCCAGTACTCTGCAGCTCTTTCTTCTTTGTTTTGCTACAGATTGCACGATGAGTGTCTCCCATCAGATGCTTCTTGGAGGCCCTTTTAATAGGAGTAGGATATTTGAGGCATCAAAGTGTATCCTGTGGGAGTTGCAGGATTAGGCTATAGAGCAGTTAATGCTATATGTCGTAAAGGAACAATAGGATTTTATGTTTTATCTGTTCAGTTTGCTATGAAATGGTGACCCACTCCACCAAATTTTGGCTTGAATTAGCAATCATTTGCCTTAACCTTATTCTCCTAGACTGTCACACCCCATGTGGTTTATGCAAGGATTGTATCCTGTACTCATCATTTCCTGATGCAACAAATACATGGGAGCAAGAATAATCTGGCATAGGAGACTAAATATCAATGATTTCATATCTGGCCTTTTCAGACATCAGGCCTGAATAATCAGTTGGCTTGCTCTGAACTTCACTCTTTGTTTTGCATACAGTTCAAAGCAGGAAAACCACTATCCCTCCAGATCACTAAAGGACTGCCCTGAAGAATTTCTCTTTTCCCCTTATGCAGCATGTTAAGCTTCTGGCTTTTGCCCTGCCAGACCAGAGGCTGGTGAATAGTTATGGTAATTTTTGTGGCTGATGAATTATTCTGTGGTAGAATTCTTGTGTTGTTACCATCATTTATTATTTGCTGAGAGCTAGCAACATGCTTCTATCTTGAAGAGGCTTTATAGGGGAAACTTCTTCATCTGCATGTGTACATGAATACATACATGAATATGCCCTCACTTCTACCTCGAATTCTAGTGAGTCTTGCTTCTCTGTTTCTTCATGAAGTGCCCCTAGAGGAGTGGTGCCGGAACAGAGTGACAGGCCAACACGGTGTGTATGGACTTGATCAAGAACGTGTCTGTCTTCTGGAGTGAGTGCTCTCATGTGAGAGAAACTCATCAGATCCGCCTCCTCCAGCTGCGCAGAGCAGCCCAAACAGGAGCCACATTTTGTGCAGTCATGGCTGACTGCATGCCAGATGTGGCCACTCTGCCCATCTCCAGCCTCATGCCAAGAACCATGGCAATCCCATTGTGCACCTCTCTCAGAGGAGATGCAACAGTCCCATGACAGTTGGAAACCAACATGGGAAGGGTGGGAGGTGGAACAGCTCTTACCAGCACAGGCTTCAGATTACATCTGCTGTAATTTCAGAGTACTGTGCTCAAAACCATGTGTGCCACAGGGACAACACCAGATGTTACACACAACAGAGCTCCCTTGATTCTTCTGGACTTGTGAGCAGCAGCCTAAAAGCTCTGGGGCAGCTCTCTTTAAACCCAAACTGGAATCTAGTATGAACATGAATAATACAAGCTGCACATTAGCCTCTATTATTTATTTTGATATTGAAGTACATTTATCTTAGCCTTTCCCTAAACATCCTCAGCAGCCTTCCACTGAAGTGGGAAGAGCAGCACAAGGAATGCCGCAAATACCAAGGTAATGTTATCTGTTTTTTCTAAAGCAAACTTGGCAGATTTTGAAAGGACACACACTGTGGCAAATTCAAGGCTTCAGTAAAACCTTTTGATAATAAAAATATGAAATGTCAGATATCGATAATGGAGGCCAGATTCTGCATTTTGTTGTGGCCTTTCAGACTGGGACAGAAAAGAAGCCATGCAGCTTTGCAGCAACGGAGTGGTGGGAGAAAAGCTCAAGGATGTGCCCTCCCTTACAGCTCCCAAAACAGGGAGCTCAACAGGGAGTTACAGAGATGTGATGGGAACATGTAACTTCAGCTGGCAAAACAGCTCATGAAGGACCAGTAAGAATTGGCCAGAGAGGCATCAATAATATTTTCCCTTTGCACCACCACCCCACCCAACCCAATAATTTCCAGCTGGACAATACATGAACAGTGTGCTGGATGGAGAATCTCGTCCCTAAATAGCTAATTGATATTTCAGAAAACTTCCAACTTTATTAATTCTGCCATTTATGATCATGGTAGGGATACCTGGGGTACTTGCTCCATCCTTTTCAGGCAAACAGATGCAAATGCAGCAGATTATCAAAATGGAGACAGTTTAGGCAGAAGACTGGGGAAAACCACCTGATAGTAAGATGTGCATGCCTGCTGAGTAGCTGTCAGGATATAAAGACGCTGCACGTGAATCACCGAGGACTTCAGTATGTAAAACCCTAGAGCCTATGCTGGGGCAAACCAGTCCTGCCTCAACTGGAAGTGGACAGTCACACAGCGTGCCCTAGCAAATTCTTCTCTCCCAAAACATGCCATGTAGACAGCTGTGAGCAAGAAACCTCTGCATCTGTTCCCTTTTGTACGAGGGCTATTGTATGCATGCTGAAAGTAGGCTTTGTTTGAGTTGGCCAGTGATAAACCAGTCCCTTTGCATCCATTGGCGTGGTTGGTTTCACCACTGCCATGGGTACCATAGTGAATGTTTCTAAACAGCAGATTATCAGAAAGCACGAGGTGAGGCTGCAGCCAGACTGCGGTTTCTTCTCTCTCTCTTTGAGGCAGAGAGCATTTGTAACCACTTTCCTGTCTTCACAGAGCTGCTGATGACTGCATCTTCTTGGAATTTGCTTGCTCGTGCTGGCGCACAGCGGCACGCAGAACCACCGCAGCCGCCGGGGGCTCACAGATTGTCTCTCTTCTCCCGCAGCTAGCCGAGGTCACTCCGGTTTCTGCTTCCAGGGAAGGGGAGTCCAAGGGCGTGTGTGTGATCTAGCTCCAGCTAAACTCATGGCGGATAGCACAGCCTGAGGAGGGGTGGAAGGAAATGGGAGTGAAGAGGAGATTAACTCAGCTTGAAGCCCGGCGAAGAGCTGAACAGCGCTGCAGCAGCTGATGGGCGGCAGGGTGGGTGTGGGACATTTGGCCCTCACCTCTCTACATCAAAGCTGTTGAGAAAAAAAACAGCATCCTGAGAATATTGGAGGGTAATTCAACAGTGCCCCAGCGCCTCTCCTACAGAGAGCAAGCACTTCTAACAAAAGGCAGCTGACCAGGGCAGGGGCGACTGAACACAGCTGAGGGAAGATGTCTTGGGGTTGAACTTCCTATGAAATCATTGTGTGGCCTCAAAGGTGCATGGCTCCTTGACCTCTCCCCCTGTAGGGGGTGGCCAGAGACTCAGACGGAAGCAGCAGTGTGCAGAAGACACATGGAAACACTGGCTGTTGCTATCAGCATACCAGGTCAGCTCTCAGCCCCTACTGGCATGAGGGCTTTCCCATTGCACTCCAGGTGAGGATTTGGCTCACCTCCTATGCTATCCATTCAGTAAAGTCACATAGCCTCTATTTGAAAAAGCATGTCCTGAGGAGTTCCCCCTTTCGGACAAAATCTCTGTCTCGCCTCTAAGCTGTCTATCCGTCTTGCTAATCTTGCCTGATGGGATATAGTTCTCTCTATCACTGCTTCCATCTAAAGCTATGGTCTAACCATAGTCCTTTCTTTTCTTTTCTTTTTTTATTTTTTTTTTCACCAATTTAATTATATCTAGGTAGAAATATGTGTGCTTGTGCTCATGCAGCTCCCTGGTGGGAAGCTGCCGAGGGGTGCAGACTGTGGATGCCCAAAGCAGATGTTAGGAGGCTGGGTCCTGCGGACCACCTTTTGCATCTCCTTCTGACCTGGCTCCCCGTGTGGGCTCCTCGAGGGCTCTGCAATGACTTGAGCAGCCCACAGCCTCTGAAAAGTAGCAGCTTGTGGTAGTTAAATGACTACTCGGTTTTGCCCAGGCCTGCTCAGTCTTTAAGGTTTATTTTCCTTCTTCACACAGTCTCCTTAAGCACATGCACCAGGGTGGGCATCAGCCTCCTCTTGCTAATCCTTTAGCTGTTTACTCTGACACTTTCAGGGAGGGAGTGTGTGAAATGTGGGTCCCTCTGTCTCTGGTTGATGACAGCCCTGTGCTGCCCTGTGCCAGCATCCTTGCTTGAAGTGCTGTGTGGGTCAAATCTGGGACCTGATCCTTTGACAGATAAACCTGGGGTGGTAAATTGTGTTCAGACATGTTAGTTCTCCCATTCAGCTGGCTCTGTCGCAGCTTGAATTCTCACAGAGCTACAACACAGGCAGTGGGAACAAGCAACCAGCACCAAGGGAAAGAAGGAGAGGACCACCACATTTAATGGCCTCCTAGATAAAAACTATTCTACCTCAGTTGCAAAGACTGTGTCCTTGCTATTGCCTTCATTCTGAATACCTTGAGTCCTGAACCCTGCTTCCACTCTCCGCACATTCCCGTCTGTTCTCTCCCATCCAGCTGCTCTAGACAGCTCACTCTCCTCTGGGTTTGACTCTTCTGCCTTCTAACCTCAGACCTTGGCTTCTGATGCACAGTTCTCAATCTTGTTCTAGTGAAATTACTCCCTGACTGTTGAGTATCATCATGGCTGACACAATTAATTGAAGCTGCACTGGCTAAATTTTCTGCAGTTCTTTACCAAAAGCATCCCCATGCTTTAAGAACAAAAGAATACTTGATCCTACTGTACCAAGCTAGAGGACTGCATAAGCAATTAATGCCAAGAAATGAAAGAGAAGGATAAGACTCAAAAAAACAACCAAAACCCCAGGATATCAGGCTAAACACAGGTCTACTGCAAAAAGATAATGTCTGTGTCTCCATCAATATGTGGTGATGACATATACTGCTGATAAGCGCAATGGGGAAACCAAGATGCAGCCCTGAACAGCACATGGGAACTTTCAGCTTTCTCACTCTCCAAACATTTTTACAAGTTTGCCGTCTTTGAACACTCAGGGCCTGATCCAAAGCCCCACAAAGTCACCAAAAGGAATGCCAGTGATTTCAGGGCCTCTTGGACCTTGCTTGCCTGCCCTGGCCCCTGGAGGAGAAGGGGTGGCAGAGTTGTTAGGGGAAAAATGATTCTCATGCTTCAAGAATTTTTCTGGATTCCTTGGGGCGTGTCAGGCTCGCAGCATGCCAGCAGCTGGAAAATGCACACTCTGAGTGCTCTTCTTTGCCATAACCTCCCATTGCTAATCGGGCGAATAAAACGCCTTCGCTTCATCTGATTTACCATTGGTGCGAGCCTTGAATGCCCCTCTTGAATCGTAAAGTTACTGCATGGGTTTTGCCCAGAGAGCTCTTAGCCTGGAAAAAAATGATGTTGTTCATTACACCAAAGCATCTTTAGAGAAAGTGATCTCTTTAGAGAAGTACATTTAGGTCCTGAGAATGGGAATGAGCGAAGAGGGCATCCACCACACATCCTCCTTTTACTCCATTTCAGCCTTCAGCTTTCTGCCTGGTTTAGGGGAAGAGCCCCATCAAAGACAATCTGCAAGTTTGCCTCCTGCATGAACTAGAAACTTCTTGAGATTTTTGTTAGCATACATGATCCCCACCACAAAAAAGAAACCCAAACATTTTTAAGAGTTTGAGAGCCAGACAGAAAAGAAAAGAGCAGATTAAATGCAAAAAATGTGCAAGGTCAAATGTCAGACAGATATGTGTCCTTTGCACATCAAAGACTGCAATACCCAGAAGGCAACAGCCACTCCAATTCTATATAACCTCCAGTGGTTAAAGAGAGGAATTCAGGTGTGACTCATGCAGGTGAGTTAAACCACAAGCCAAGAGCTGTTCCACACTTGTAGTAAAGTAATTAGTAAAGGCACAAGTGCTGGAGGAGGGGCAGAACAAAAACTCCCCGCAGTCTCCACTGGGTTTTTAGAGGTAGATGCTGGTTCTTGCTGAAGTCTGCAATCATTCAGAGCAGAGGCAAGAGGCTGGAAGCATTTAGGAGCTTCCTGATTGTCCTCTTGACTCCTTGTGAAAGGACTTGCCTCCTCAGGACTACTCTAATCTATAGCCAAAGCACAGGAGGTATAGCTAAAGGATGCTAAAGGATGCTCAGGTCAGATAAACTAAAGGAAGGAATTTCAGTTCAGGAATTGTAAACAGACAGCTGAGAATGGAGTCAAGTGTAAAGCTTGCTTGTGTCAGGTTGAACTCCTCTGCAACTGGCATGAGTGTCTGTGCTCATGTAGGAGGCACACATGGTCAGTGCTCTCTTTAGGGGGTGTTAGGTACCCTCTGTGCTTGTTCTTGCATCAGATCTTCCATGCACATCTTCCAATTTAAACAAAAGGGGAGAATGCGCATGTCTGAGACCATATGCCTACGTTAATACAAGGCAGGGACTAAATCCCACCAGACCATACCACTCAGACCAATACCAGCAACAGCACAGCAAGCAGGATCAGACAGCACTTGGCCACACCACATATGGCTGTATCAGTGGGCCCATGTAAAGCAAGGGTAAGAGTGTGTCAAAACCTGAGTCTACAGCTAACTAACAGAAACAGGGTCCATGGTGTGTGAAAGTGTCACTCTGCTAGTGTGTGCACATATGTGTAATGAGTTGCACATGTGTAGTCTGCTTTGTGTGTGTGTGTCTGTGTATGTGTGTGAGCATGACACATGCCTCAGCCTTCATCGTTTTGAATGACTTTTTTCTGCATTTGCCAGCATGGGAAGGCTACCTCCCACTGCTCACCACACCACTCTCCCCCCTCACTTGCTAGCCCAGCCATGTTGCAAACATTTTCAGCCGCATCCATCTAACCCATGCGAATATTTAAAGCTGTTAAATTGATGGGCTGAGTAAATAGGATTAGCTCTGTGTGCCCAAGGGGGGAGGCTGCTGCTTACACAGACTGATAGGAAGACAAGGGGAGAATGCTGACAAGGAGAAGATTGCTTTCAAGCTGACAAGAATATGCTATATGGGAGGTACATAGATAGCTTCCAATCTGCCGGTGATTGGATTAGACATGCTCTTAAATGTGAAGTGCCTATACAAGTCTAAGGCTTAGCTGGTGCCGATCTGCTGAGAACTTGCTGAGGTGCTCCCCAAGGATTGCTGCCACCCCAGCAGGCCCTGGAGACGCCTGACTGTCAAGGGGCAGAAAGCCCCTGCTGCTGGGCCCTGTCTAACCCACCATCCCAGGCATCAGGTCTTTAACCCGCTCCCGGTGAAAGCTGAGATCCTTTGCCTCCATCTGTTCACATGAGATGGCTTTACAATTGCCCCTGTAACCCACCAAAGGAAAGCGTGAAGTGATCTCTCACTGCCTGCTGGAAGGAAATCTCTCCCTCCCTGCGTCTCCTCCCCCTCTTGTTTTTTCTTCTAGATGAAGAATTTGAACGTCTTTCATGGTCTATTTAAAATATAAAGTGGGTTCTTGACACATTTTTTGAACCCATGCTTGTCTGGGGATCGATTGTTGTCACTAACGGGGACATGAGCCAAATGTTTTCCTTTTTACCCAAGCTTTGATTGTATCTCCAAGAATTTTGGCTGCTTTTTTATAAAGTCAGTTTCAGAACCAAAACACTAATAAAAAGGGTGACACCTGGCCTGTTGTGTAGGATAACAGGGAACAGCATTGGGTGAGACCTTTCTTAGGTTTATAGAAAAATATTTTTTAATTGGAACAGAAAAAAATTTGAGCCAAAATATTGTAGGTGCTGAACGCAAGAAAAATGAAATTAATTTTCCAGCTGCAAGTCTTATGCACAGTGTGCAGTTGTGATAACTGGGGTTCATTACGTGGATATTATCCTTTACTTATTTTCTACTCAGAGGGAAAATATTGGTGAGGAAAACCTTTGCTTAACATCTGTTTTGACAGTGATTAGGCAGCACTCTGATGTCCATGTTTTCACTCTAAATAAAACACTGTCCCTGTTTTGGAAGCAGATGCTTGTCCTGATATTCTGTGCAGGTAAGTGTTACACATCTTTCTTTTCTTTTTTTCCTTATTTTTGTTTATTCTGGCTGGAAATAATAGGATCTTGCCCGTGAGGTCTAAGCTGCAACAATAATTTGGATGAATAGAAATAGTTGAGAAAAATACAGGAAGGACCATGACCTCTGTAGCCTGTTGCAAAAATTATTCCTGTTTTAGCCAGGGAGAAAAAGGAACAAAGGAGTTATTTGACCTCAAGCAGTGAGTTACGGAGCCAGCAGCCAAGTCCAGGTATCAGTACTGACTCCTAACCTGCTGCTCTAGCTACTTATCTTGGGTTACAGGCAGGTAAAAGTGTGAGTAGAGTAATGCCTTATGGGCACACCCGAAACTGAAGTGAAGCATTTCTGTCTGCAGGAAAGGGCTGGGCTTCCTTATCATCCCTCAAAAGCTGACTGAGAATTGCATCTGGACTTCAGGAAGACATTCATGTCAGAATAATATCTAGCTATGTATACAGGTGTGATAAGTATATATGTGTGTGTGTGTTGTGTATGCACATGCACGCATATGTATGTTATATAACATGGATTCCACCAGTAAATAGATTGCAAAAACTTTCAAATAAGATCTTCCTTCAACATGTCATGGTGAAGCCCTTCAAATAAGGGACAAATAAGGAGGGAAGGAAGCTGGCCAGGTTTCCCCTTGTCCATGGCAGCTGTGGAGGAGATACCAGAACCTCTCAGCTGCAGAGACTGAGCTTGACCTTGCTGCCCTAAGGATGCTCACTTCTGACAGTGGAAAGAGAGGAGCAGAGGGGAGGCAGAAAGGAAGATAAAAGGGACAAATTCCAACAGCAGCATCTGCTCCCTTGTCCTTTCTCTCAGTAACAGCAGCAGCAGAGGCCATCATGTCTCTTCGTGTCAGCAAAACAGTCAGCAAGGGTGCTGATATTTTGCACACACACCTTGCACATCCCAGCCTGGTGCCCTGTGCATTAGCCTGCTTTGCCAGTGCCTCATGGGGCACCCCTATTTGAAGGTCTTCACACTGATGTGTTGGGAAAACAAGTCCTGACCCAAGAAAGTATCTCATTTTGGTGATACAAGGGAAACTCATCTCGTTCTTTGACTCCAGAGCAAACAAAGCTTGCCCCAGAAATTACTCTGCACTGAGTGAGAAGTGCAACTTTTTAAATGAGTCAGTGATTTACAACAATGAATGGGGAAGGATGTTTTTCTGAGCCCTGTTCCCATACCCTGTGTGCAGATCCTCTCACTGGCATTCATTGTTATTAGATGCCCAATTTCTCCCCAGCCTATCCCACACAGCACCTCAACCTCCCTGGGTTTCTGTGCTGAAGCAGAAGAGCAGGGAGCACCAATCCATAAATCAACCCATGAGGACATGGTTCTCATCACAGACTAGCTTCAAAGCAACAGAACTGGGCCCAGATCGTCACTTGCTCCTCCTTCATGGTTATATAACTAAATGCTGAATCTGACCTGACATTTTTTTAATTTCCAATATATTTTCCTGATGTAATACATGAGGTCTGTTGCTCAGTGTAACAGCATGTTGAATCTATGTGCCCATAGAATCATAGAGTCATAGAACAGTTTGGATTGGAAGAGACCTGAAGGATCATCCAGTTCCAACCCCCTGCCATGGGCAGAGACACCTTCCACTAGACCAGGTTGCTCAAAGTCCCATCCAATCTGGCCTTGAAACCGTGGTCACTGGTAAACTGCCAGTCACATACTTGAGAAAAGAAGGTTCCAAGTGGCTTTCCACTGATCATATCTGTTTCTGAGATCATGAATCACCTCCTCATTAATTTAGGAGCTGTAGTGACAGCATGTGTGGATGTGCTGTTTTCCCATTAGGCATGGGGATATCTTGAGTGGGCCTGGTTCTGTTCTCTTATGCTGGAAATGGAATGCAGCCATGTAACCATTCCTCCTCCTGTAATGGGGACTTGTGTGTATTTGATACCCACTGCTGTTTCTCTTTATTTCTTCTTCATGCTTCTGCTCAGGTAATTCCTCATTCACCACCTTCTTTCCATTTCTATGGCAGTCTCCATCACTTAAAACATCACCTGCATTTATTCCTCATTCAGCACCTCAAGCCACACAATTGTGGCCAAATTCCCAAACTGCTTACACAGTGTGTCCTTTGAAGCACATTTGGGCATCAGAAGGGGTCCCTACTCGGTACCTAAATCACTGGGAGAAGCTTTAGACTATCTACCATCCAGAGAGGAAGCAAACTGGAGTAGCACCCCAGCTTGCTCAGCTGAGGACCGGCTCTCCCTCTCAGGCCCTAGAGCTCTTCCAGTGACCTTGAACCACTATGTACATCAGGCTTTTTCAAAATCTCTGTCTAGCAGGCAATGACAACTATTCACCATCCTCTGAGGAAGAACTGGATATTATCACACCCCCTTTACTTAAGATGCAATTTCCCTCCTTTCCCACCTTTCTATAAAGTTTAATTTTAACTGATAAGCTAACAGAACTGAATAACGAAAATGGATACTTTCTGTACAAAAATGTGTTTCCTTGTCATCATCAATCTTTCCCAGACCTTTATGTGGATGCCTGTATTCAGCCATTCCTCTGTGGCCATCCACTCTTCCTTCTGATCACCACTCAGTCCCACCCCACTGCAAGAGATACATCAGTCTACAGCAGGCAGGAATATATGTCTGCACAGCAGGATTACTTCTCTGAATGACTGCAGTCTTAATTATAAATATCATAGGGGATATTCTTCCCGGCACTATCTAATCTGAAGACTACCTACTTCTTTCTGGAGACTGAAACTACTGAATGCTCTCCTAGTTCAAAATCAACCTCACTTGAACCAGCTTCCTCTGTCTTAGCACTGTTTCAATTTCTTTGCTTGAATAGCACCAAAAGGACCTCTGAGGTCCCCTGAGCTGACTCCATTTTTCTTCCTTTTTTGGCCTCATTAAAGCTGTTCTTGATTTTATCACTTCTTCCTGCACTTGTGCACTTGAATGTTACATAATTAGATCAGATAACCTATTCAAACAAACTAAGAAGAAATTAGAGATGGAAAGGCTTCTTTAGATCGGTGAGACAAAACCCACTCCCTTGGGAAGAGGGCTGGAAAGTAACATGCACTCCTAACTCACTAAGTGGTGTAGAGTTCATTTCTCCCTTGAGAAGCAGCTCCAGTTTCAGACCTCACTACAAGGAAGCATTCCCTGATACTTTACCTAACGCTTCCACTACTTCATTTGCTGGCCACACCTAGTCTTGCTCTTCACCACTCAAAATAGTTTCTAAAGGGTCATTTACTCTAAAAATACTTGCTCCCATCTACCTACGTCATTATTCAGCTGAGATTTACATTCCCTAAAGTCAACAATGAAACCCTCCTGCTGGCTTCAGTGGCCTTTTTCTCAGTTTCTTATCCTTCCATGCTAAACAGTGCTGTTATCATATCTTCCTAATACATGTCTCTCTCTCTCGAAGGTACTTATGCAATTTGCTGCTAGGAGAACAAGATTCCTGAATCCACTGCCATGAGTTATCTCTATCACTATAAGACCATCCATAAAGGGAAATGTCCTTTACTCTTTCCATGGAAAGTTTTCCTGCCATGGGGGAACAGTTGGGAAAGCCCAGGAACTCATCTCAGTGCTGCACAACCTACATCATCATGAATGCCCGTGAAACTACCTACTTCAATTGCAAATGCTCATTTTGGAAAGCAAACCGAGACTGGGGGGAAGGAGGGTAGTCAACAAAGTTGTTTCCTTAATTTTCCATCTGTTCACAGCAGGGAGTGGCTCATACTAAACCACATCCCACGTGTCCAGTTGGCAGCAGTCCTGTGGACTTGCAGAATTCCCTCTAGATTTCTGATTGCTGTTCAGACACCCTCCACAGAACGGCACTGTGGGCCTCCTTGGCTCTTTGAGACTATTCAGAGTAATAACGGCATTTCTACACAGAAACAAAACTGCATTCAAACACATGGAAGTCAGTGACAGAACTACTCTGTCTTTGGAAATGAAGGCAGCTTATGGGTCTCCTGAAGTCACTGAAGAGCAGAGACAGAGATCCAGGACAGACCTGACTTAATGCATATTAGTCTGGTTGCTCTGGTAAGAACCCATTCTGGCCATTGGCCTTGAAGAACAGTGGTGTGTTAGCATGACATGAAGCTCATGTATCAGAGTTGAGAATAAAGGATTTGGGGATTAATATAAACTTGTACATTGACTCATGTCATCCTTGTTACATTTTTGCCTTTATTTACCCATCTGTGTAATAAGCATAATATTTATCTACCTTATCCCATCACTGTGATATTTCTTTGGATAGTGTCTGCACGATGTTATACAGCTGCTAAGTATTGTAGAACAGAGGCGGGAGATGGTAAAATACCCTTGAAATCAAAAAGAAGAACAAGTGACCAGTGTCAGCAGAAGTAAACTGGCGTAAGATAACTGCTGATTCAAGCCTGCTGAATATCTGACTTCAATGAAGAAAAAGTGAAGAGTAGTAGAGGAGGAATAAGGGAAAGCAGGACTCCTTCAAGAGGAAGAGTTGGACACATTCAGGTGGGTTGAATGTGAAAGAACAAGAATAAAAGATGCTAACTTACCAGGAAAATAAATACAGAGGAAGTAGTAAAACCTCAAGCTTCAGAAAAATACCAGAAGATAGCTTAGAAACAGAAAACATGAGAGGAACAAAGAAATGGTGGAAAGCAATAAGCTACAAAAGACAGTTCAGGTTCCTGGTCCTTGAGAGCAGGAATTGTTTTGTATTGCCTTTATACACTGCCTCACACAGCAGAGTAATTTTCTGAGTTGGCTTTCCAATACTTTACAATGCAAATGAAATAATAATCAGCCTCAAACATTCAGTAGCTGCATCATCTCATTCTAATCACTGTCAGAATAACTTAATGCAATTTATTTTATTTATACATGTTATTTTTAGCCTTTAACAGCTGACCACTAGTCATATATGATGAAAAAGGTCTTAAATAACTGT
Source organism: Loriculus beryllinus (assembly GCA_039877255.1). Lineage (NCBI taxonomy): Eukaryota > Metazoa > Chordata > Aves > Psittaciformes > Psittacidae > Loriculus > Loriculus beryllinus. The sequence continues at coordinate 1,020 of JBCJKH010030954.1, read as the reverse complement.
TTCAATCTGTTAAATACTTATTAATTAGACATACTAAATCAGTGAAAAAGAACTGAAATGCCTTCAGAATCTGTATATGACCTAGTTAACAGAAACCAAATTGTTTCCTAGAGTCAAAGCATATTTGGTGCAACTATCCTTTTAAACTTTTGGTCTTTTTGCAACGATAGTGGTAACACTACATAAATACTGAAGTAAGTTTTTACAATATTTACTGAGAAAAAAAGTAATGCATTTTGGAGAGCTGTGTCACTGAGTAAGTGTTTGCTTTGAATGAATATCCTAGAGACCATGTTTCAGTTTCACCAGTATTAACCAACTTCAAAGTTGCACTTAGGCAAGAATCTGGAGTTCTAGAAAGACACACAGTAAGAACCCACAAGTTTTTGCCCAATTTTAAAAAGCCACTTAGGAGTGTAAATTCAGCTGATGCCACTAGTGCAATGCTAATGCAGGCCCTACTGGGCTTGCATTAACACTAGCAGAAAAAAAGAGTGGAATTAACACAATATTAAGCATATTTTGAGATCTTATTCTGCAGGATTCAGGATAATGGAAGAATGTGACTTACTGAGAAACCTACACCTATCTGGCCACAAATATTTCAGGTATGAAGCAAAGCTGTGGGGCCAAATTTGCTAAGGTACTAAGTTCCATCAGTTATAATAGAAGTCAAGCATCCCTTTTGCTAAAAATCTGGACTCAAATTATTTAGATTTTGGGAATTTACTCAGGCACTTGTTCTTTAACAGTAATTGAAATCCATCAGCAGAAGTTGGTTTCTCTTTTTCTGAGGCTTTCAGCCACCGAGCAATTACACCTGATTGACCATTAAGAAGAATATTTACCTATTACTTATAATAATAATAGTCACAGAATATGTTTTCATGGAGTCTTCCATTTATAGAGCTGTTTCATTATCCAGCACCTGGAAAATGAACATTTTTCATGTTTTGTAGTTAAGATTACTATCAACTTGGAGGGTTAAATGAGTACTGTAGCACACACAGAGTACTTAGG
>JBCJKH010030946.1:2343-18248 GCA_039877255.1 Loriculus beryllinus | reverse complement strand
CTGGGGAATGGTTGGATTTGATGATCTTGAAGGGCTTTTCTAACCTGGCTGATTCTGTAATTCCATGAAGTCTGGTTTTCATTCGGGTGGTGGTTTAGCAGTGGTAGGGGTTTAGCGCTTCATGAGCCTCACTGGTTGCTTCTGGGAACTACGGCCTTTCATCTTGGGCAGTATTTCTTTAAGGTGATCGTCACGTTCAAAATTCCCTGGAAGGCATGTGTTCTTCAAAAGAAGCAATTTATCTTTTTCTCCTCTTTTGGCTCAACTGTGGTGTTCTCAAGCTCTATGGTACCAAAATGGAGGGTGGCCGGAGAGGACTTTCTGTTAGGAAAGATTATCTCATACAGATGGGATAAACATTCTTTGCTGCATACCGTATTAACATTTGTGGCTTATTAGATGATTTCCACACCTATGGATAAGTGTTGTTTCCATGGGCGTATGGCAGTATTAGCACAGTGCTCCTGGTATGGGACTGTGCAGGAAGCTGCCTGCCTTGTCTGCCCTGCTTTTGGCACAGGTGAAAACACTTCCAGCCCTCCCAGTTGTGTGGGACACTGGTTGAGCAGCCTTTGAGCTAAGGAGGGGACCAGAGGGACTGGGGTTGTCATATAGCAGGTAACAACACCACAGGCTCCCTGAGAAAGGGATTTTTCTTCTTCCACTGTCCAAATGTTTCTCTCCCATGCTGGGGAAGATCAGAGTTCCAGCAGGCACAGATGTTGAAGCAGCTGGTTTCTTAAGGGGTAAAATGACTGAGAATTTCCTGCCTTGAGCTCACAGTTAAAGATAAATCCCCTTCTTTGCCTTCCCCAGTGTCACATATTTCCAACCTGGCTGTGAGAAGGAAGAAGGTTGGCCCAGGTGTGTCCACCTACTTACCTGGAAGGTAACTAAACACTTGGAACAGTCTTCGGAGGAGTGTTCAATGCCCTGTGCCTAGCTAAGTTTAGGAGGTTTTTGGACAATGCCCTCTAATTACATGTTTTTAATAACATGCTTTAAGTTGTGGTCAGGCATTTGGACTAGGTGGTTGTTACAGGTCCCTTCCAACTGAAATTCTCTGTTTCATGCCTTTCCTCATGGCTGCGGTAGCATAGTGAAGTGGTTCAAAACAGGGATAACTGTGTTCACGTTATGTCTGCTGCACTGATTTCTTTTGGTTTGGTGTGTTGAGTGCTGGGCATTAGTCTAGGGAGCAGAAAACAAGTGAACTTGTCATGAAATCTCTTTTAGCAGAACCCTACCTGTGTGCAAGGCAGAAAGCACGGACATTTCTGCAGTGTGTATTTGTATCTAAAAACAAATGCAGGTAGTTATGGATTTGCTTTGTGCTGTACAAGTGATCCTTGACTGGACTTGAGGCTCAAGAGCTGCCTTAAATTTACCTTTTCTGTTCTGTTTCTCTGCCCCCTAAGAATATTTAGTGACATGCTCCCAGTCTACAAACTGTAGTATCTTAGCAAGGTGAAGAATATTCTAATGACACGCTTCTAGTCTACAAATTGCAGCATCTCAGCAGGGTGATGCAGGCCAAATGTCCACACTCTGACCACCCTGGAAAATAACTGGAAGGAAGGAGGAGAGTCAGAAAGGCTTTAGATGGGAGCACATCAGCAGAAATTAAGTTGTATTTAAATGCAAGGAGGGAGAAGCTGTATTCATTTTAAGTGTAGAAAGTCTATACTTGGGTCAAGTTGCTTCCTAGTTAAAAGGCATATAGATGTTCTTGTAAGGTTATTTAATTTGAAGCTGATAGATTTTTATTGAATATACTGCTGATAAAAGGTGGTTGTCTTTTGCTTCCCTGTTTGGCCTCAGACAACCTACAACCACCTGTAAACCAGAAGCAAGTATTACTGAATGACCAAATTTAGAAATCTGCTTTTTGTTTTTATTTGACAATTGTTCACTTTATTATATATTTAAAGTCTGTACATGGTAAAATACAAAATAAAAGCATTTCTTTATAAGTTACACAATCAAACAGCTACATTTGTCTGTAGTTCAGCTGTCAGAGAAGCCTTGTTGAGCCGTCGTTATATTCATTCACAATAACCTTGGTATAAAACATCCATACAGAGTAAGTGTACAAAATAGTGTACAGTTCATATAAGCTGTGCAAAGACAGCAAAGTTCAGTCAAAAATCAAAGAGGCATATCCACTTTTCTCTGTCCACACCATGGATAGCAGAAGCAAAGTGGAAAATAAGCAAAAGCCTGGGAGGGGAGAGGGAGGAAAAGATGGGTTAGACAGTGCTTGGGATGTAATATCAATGTATAAATTACAATGAAAAACATAAATAGATAAGGCTTCCATTATACAAGGCACGCTTAGATTATACCTTAGAAGTTATTCCAGGGGTTTTAATGGGTCTGTTGCACAAGTATATTGGGGATGAAAAGGGAAGCAGTGTTTGGTTTGTGTCTCCCAGTGTTTGAGGAGAGGGTTGCTACATCAGACCAGTCTCTGGGGCTTTGAAATCTTAATAGTAGTTGGAAATTCACTTGAAAGGCAGTAAAAATGGCCACAGCATCTATATTGTATTTTTTGTTGTTTCTTATCTGGGGGGAGCAGGGAGTTTCCCTCCCCAAAGGCTACACTTTCCTCCCTGCCATGAAGCAAGGAGCTGCTGATGCCTGGTTTTGGGAGAAGGGTTACTGAGCATATGTTGTTATAAAGCAGACAGTGTTATAAAATGGTAGCAGATGCTATGAATATGATAACCTCCACATGGGACAAATAGTAAGGAACACCCATAAGTAGGAAGTCTTGCAGCTATGTAATAAAGAACCTGCACTGGTGAAGCATGTGGACGTTTGGGTGGGACATCACCTCTTCAATTTATAGCACTTGGTTTTATTCAAATCTTTGCAATGTCCCCATGTGATGGTTAGGGGCAAGCAGGTGATTTAAGAGACTGTTATCTCCTCTTCTTCCACTTCGCCTTCATCATCCTCTTCCTCTGAGTCTGAGAAGTCTGAAGGTTTGCTGGGGCTGCTAGAATGGGATGGAGAAGGAGACATCTGGGAGTCCAGTTTGTCCCTCAAGTGTAGATGTTCTGGGGACTGGAGGTAGCTTAAGGGATGCTGGGGGCTGGGTGGGCACACAGGGGGAACTTCTTCCTCCTCTTCCTCCTCTCCTGAACATTTCTTGCCCACGTCACTGAGGTCTGGGTGAGGGTTGAACTTGGTAGGTAGGGTCTGTTCCCTGCAGCCACCAGAAGAGAGGAGCTCTCTTTCTTTGGAGTTCCTCCACTTCATCCTCCTGTTCTGGAACCAGATCTTCACCTGGGGGATGAAGTGACACAGGAATGAAACAGTTCAGTGAAACAGGATCCAAAAGAGGCCTTTGGTTACCCCCTCAATACTGTGCTCATGCCCATACTGAATCTGGCAGGAATGACGGATCCTGACCTTTTGGGACCCTAGGAGATTGGTCAGGGTGGGTAATAATATTGTGGTGTGTCCTGTCCTATTCAGCCAGCTGGGAATTTAGCAGCTCTTTCGGCTCTGTTGATGCTCATGGCTCTGCAACTTGCTTTGTGCTCTCTCCTGTTCATGGACAGTTCTCCCTGCTTCCATCCCCTTCTCCCAGGCTGATCCCCGGGCTGGGGAATCCGGCTTCCCACTTAGTACCCCCCTCACCTGTGAGTCCTTGAGGCCCAGCTTGGCTGCCAGCTTCTTCCTGTCGGGTTTGCTGATGTACTTCTGCTTCTGGAACATCTTCTCCAGTGCCTTGCGCTGCACGTCGGAGAAGACAGCTCGACGTAGCATGCCCCGGCGGGGTTTGCCACGGGCGGCCAGTGGCCAGGAGAAGGTGCCGGGGATGGGGACCACGGTAGAGGCAGCTGCTGAAGGTAGGGGACACACAGCACTGAGCAGAGCAGGACCAGCCCCCCACTGCCCCCTCCCTGCCCTTTGGGTGGGCACCCATCAACCTGGGGCTGTGAAAAGGAGCTTTAGTGTTAACTATGCATCCCCTTTCAGCCAGTGATTGCTGGGATTAGATTTATCAACTCAAATGTGTAAAATGGATCAATAGTGGCTGGTTTTGTTGAGAGATTCAAAGGTCTCTGGCCTGAAAAGGCAAAGCGAGGCATACCAGCTAAGATAGAGGTATAATAAAACAGCTTTCCCTCCTGCTCAGAAGCATTGGATTTATTTTTTTCAGGCCCTTTTATTTCAGATGCTTTATTATGCTCGAGATGAAAATGAGGACTTTTCTGATTCCGAACAAAACCGCTCCTCTTCAGATGCAGTTTTGATCAATCAGTATTCATCTTTTTATATTAATCTCTTCTCCCCTCCTCCCTCCCCCCCTCCCCAAAGTTGGAGAATTGAATCCGAAGACATGAAAAGTAACAGCTAATTAGCACATTGCCTGGTTCCCAATGGCATTGGTATGATAAAAAGGGCAGAGTTTCGTCTTAAAAAAAAAAGGGGGGGGGGGGGAGAGGGGGAACCTCCCCAAGAGAAACAGAGACGCTAATGAAGCGTGAATGGTAATTGTGTAGTAATGAACTAACAGAAAAAGACTGAGGACAAGCAGCTAACGCCATATATTATTGGAACAAAAGAGATTTACACTTTCAAACTAAACACAACGGCATGCCAGGCTCCTCGGGAGAATACTGATGGCACAATCGTCTCTTTCCTCAAATCATTTTCATTAAATGGACATGAAAAGCTATTTATAAAGCTCAAGTTGTTTTTGTTAGGCTATTCACATGCTGGAGAAAGGAAGCAAATTCCATTATTCGCAGGATGAATGGAAGAACTTGGGTTATTTTTTTCCCCCTCTCCCTGTTCTCTTTTTTAAATTAACAGCTTGTTTGTGTAATTAGATTTTATTTTAATTGTTCTCTCGGCATCATAACACTTCAGCGCTATGAGAACCGCACACACTCCCACCCACCTAGCCGTAGTTTGCTTTCTCTCGGGTACCATGCCGTTTTAACACGGCGGACGGGCTGAAGGAGAGGCGATGAAGCGAGGTGAAGGAGGGGCGGGTTAGCCCGCGGTGAGGACGGGAGGAGAGAAGTCTAACCGTGAGCTCCATGCCCCGGTAACCGCCACCAACCCGACGGGGGATAAAGGGTTGGGGTTGGTTCTGGGGAGGGACAGGGCGGGGAGCGGCTGACGGGGAACGGGAAGCGCAATCCCGCCTCCCCCCCCCCCCCATCTCCTGCCGTCCCTCCGCAGGCGCGGAGCCGGGGTCCGGCCGCTGCGCGAGTGCGGAGCGCAGCAGGGAGCTGACCGGTCCCTCGTGGTGCTGAAAGCGGCGGCGCGGCCCCGGGAAGAAGGAAGCAGCGGAGCATCCTCCCGTCGGGACCGTGACAATCCCGCTTAATTTGCCGGTCAGCGGGAGGAGCGGGCAGGGGAATGTCAAGCAGTCAGTGCCTGTGCTAAATCGGGCATCAAACTGGCGAGACTGACGGGTGAATGTTGTACTCCTTCCAACATCTGACTAGAGCGTAACCCCGGGGGGACACGGACTGATGGAGAAATATCGTCGAGCTGTGCCCGGGAGGGGAGAAGAATGGGTCCGCGCTTTCAAAGAGAGGCTTTTAAAGACCTACCTGGGAAATAGGAAGATCGGATAAAGGGCTGGAAGGATCCTTCAAAGTATGGGAAGGAAAAAGTCTTTGGAGGGACGCTCTGAAGCAACGCAGGAGAAGTATCTAGTAAATAAAAGAAAGGAAATTAAGCAGAGGGCTACCACCGGCTGGAATGGGTACGGATGGGGCTGTCAGTTGGTCTGGGGGCCGATGCAGGTGATGATTTTCAGTCCCCTAAAATAAAGAGCCAGACTGAGCCCTGGGGAAATCAGTGCTTTTGCTGCGATGGTTTTGCCAGCAAAGAGACACCCGTGAGGGCAGAGTCAGTCGGGAGCCCTGTTGACACCCCAGGCGTCTGCCTCCCACCCGCCCGCTCATCTAGTCCAACTGATCGGCCGCTTGCCAGCGCTGCCCCTAGCTCTTAAATACGGGCGATGCAGAAGAGGGGCTGTGCTTGGTCCTCCCTCCCCTTCCTACCCTTGCCTTCCTGCTCTCCCGCAGGCGGTGGGTTCCGCGGAGCACCGGGGATGGGGATGGGGGGTCCGGGTGCCGCTTACCGGCGCGGGGAGCGGAGGAGAGGATGGCGTTGACTCCAAACTTGAGGAAAGTGGAGTCGCTGCTGGAAGTCTGTGGCGAACAGATCCTCCTGGAGCCGGCGGAGGGGCTGGTGAGCTCCGGCGTGCCCGAGTCCGTCCTGGCCGCCGCGGCGGGGGGGGACATGCTGGCAGGGGGAGCAGTCCTGGTGGGCAGGTAGCTGGTGGGTCTGCTGATCCGGATCAGATCTTCTACCAGGAAGCTGGAATGGCTGGAAAAAGCGGACTGCAGCGACTGCGGCAGGGTGAGGGTCGGGGTCGGCCGGAGGAGGCTGGGGTACACGGCCGGTGGAGCGATGAGGCTAGGGAACATCATCACCGGGGCCGTCCGTGGAGCAGGGCCCGGGCCGCTCCCCTGTTTGTTTATTTGTCTGTCTGTCTGCTTTTTGTTTTCTGCTTTGAAACCTCGTTTAGTAAAGATCCTGCTACAGCGAGCCTGTCGGGGTTCTCTCTGCCCCTTCCTCCTGGACGGTGGGTTTTATACTGGTCAGCCCCGCTGGGGATCTTTCAAAAGTGACAGCCCCAACAATGGGGTTCAACAAAGTTCTCCACTTGAGCTTCATTCAGGGTGAGCTCCGGGCTTCTCCATTGGTCCGGGGCTGCAATTTATGATTGGATTAGACTTCATAAGCAACCGGGGCACAATGGCCCCGCCACAAAGAAAGTGTAGTCATCAATTTTGCATATTGACCGCCTCTTTGGAATACAGCGCTCCAAAGGCTCCCAGCAGGGTTTTGTTCAGAGGCAACACACACAGGCTAATTAAATGCCTATTTAAAAGTTTCGAATGACATCTTGCCTCGTAGAAAGGGAATTATTTAAAGAAAGCACTAAATTTATTTGCCGCTCCCCTGCTGAGTTTAGGAAATAAATCAATAAATATTCATATAAACTTATCTGCGGGCTCTCAGAAAAGCGCGGGGCTTGTGCAATAGAAAATATGAATTACAAAACGTAGAACTAAGCCCTTTTGGGGGGCAATATTCGGGGAGCGGATCCTACCGTGGGTTGAATGTGTCCTCTGCTTGCTATTAGTGCACTGCAAAATCTGTGCCTGTAGTCCGGGTTATTTTTCTATCTGCATCCCAAAGGTCCGGTATAAAGCGAATTTGGGTGTTTAGTCTTACTTTGAAGATCCTGATGTCCTAAGATACTTGTATGCGTGTGCTCAGGCGAGAGGCTTGACTGTACCGAACTGAAATATTAACCTTATTGCAGCTGGGTAAGGACTCTGCTCCGAGAAAATCCAAACTTTGAACACAGAAAAGATCTGAAGAGCTTTGTGGGACTACAGCAACCTCCTCAGTTCTGTCTGTTGGTCCTTTTAACCTGAAAAATAGTGGAAACTCTTCCCCTCACACCGTGAAAATGCTGACACTGTTGTAGTATTTGCATCCTTTCGGCTAAAGCAGTCTGAGCTAGTGATGAGTTTATCGGTGATGGTGGCTCGAAGCCTTCTCAACGCTGCCAAATTCACCTGAAGTCGCTTTTTCTCTGAGTGCCTATCTGGAATTGCGGGCTGTGGGTTCAGATCGGTGCTGCCGAGCACCTAAACTTTGGGGCGGGAGCCAAATGACATCGTCTTACCGGAAAAATAGAAAATAGCTTGAGTTTTGTTTGTTTGGATGATTTTTTTTAATTTTTTTATTTATTTTTTTTAATGTCTGAGGTTTTGTTTGCAGTGGCAAATGTGGAAGCAGGCGCGTTTCCTTTGGAACTAGGCAATGAAAGCAACTATTGAGAGTGGCTTTACCTGATTTCTCTGTTAAAGCTCATAACAGATGTGTTAAATGTCCTATGTTTTAAAAGCGCCCTATTCAGCCTTTTGGTGTGGCTGAACCTTTGCAAGCAGAAGTGTGCAGCTCAACCATGCAGCCTTTATCCTATTAACCATGAACTAACTGTCACCTTCAGCTGTTTTCCCTTTTTACTTTTTAACACAAAGCTTTCTCAAAAATCTTATTAACCAGCTTTATTTCTCTCGATGGTTTTTGTCCAGGCGTTTTGTGTTGATTATCTCCATGTCGATGCTTTAACCATTCAATAAAAGTGCATCTGCGATTTATATCACATTAGGGAAGAAAGAAAGTCTGTTAAACCTCTCCCTCGGTTCAAATTAAAAAGTTATTTATTAGGGGGGTCGGAATCAGCCCTAGAAATTGTATGATCCTGACAAGCTTTCCTGGTGCTTTACGCTGGCCGCCAGCAGATGAGCATCTGCAGAAGGATCGCAGACCTTTTGTCACTTGGAAATGAAATCTCGCTAGAGTCCGGCGTTCTCTCAAGCCTGCTGTTACACACGACTGCTCTGAAGGTGTTAATATAGCAAGAGAGTGGGAAGGTAGGGAATGGGAAAAGCAAACAGGGCTTTCCTAATAAAATATTTAACAGGCACCCCCCATCTCGCTCCCTCCCATCCCGGCGTTTTCCGAAGCTGCAGCTCCGGGAATACTCCGGGTTTTTTTACAGTCATTGTACATTTCCTTTGAGATGATGCACTCCTTTCTCGACATACACATCGGGGGCATTTTGCCTCACTATAGACCAACTGCTGCTAATTTCTCTGGTTTTAAGAAAGAGGGTCTGACACTTTCTGGAAGGTTGGGTCAAACGCATGCTGGGGCACACGTGGACCCGGTTCCTTTCGATGCGTCTGAGCACACTCATAAAGAATTCCTTAAGCACCAAGGCGAAAGAGACTAGACATCTATTGAAAGGGAAGATAGACCATAAGAAACCAAGAAATCAGACGAAAGGATCTTATTTTAAGTGATCTCCTTTGGAAGTTTCTTTTCAAAGGCAGTGATCGTTTAAGAGAGGGAATTCTAATGTCTCAGGATAAAACCTGTGACTAATGCCGTTTGACCTATGCTCATGCCGTTTTGTGCTTCCTGCCATTCATTTTAATGTCGTTATCTTCAAATTTATTTCTTAAAAGTCACTTTGTTGCCTAAAAAAAGAGGGGGGGGGGGAGGAGGAGGGGAGGGGAAGAGGACGACGACGACCGACGACCGACGACGACGGAGAGGGGGAGGAATGACGGGACACCCAAACCGGCCGGGAGCGGGACAGGGGAGGAAATGGGGCTCGGAGCCTGCGTGTGTTCCTCTCCGAGGCCGGTAATCCGCATGAAATTGGGAGAGGCAGCACTTCAAATCCAGAGGCCCGGAGGGCCGGGGCTGGACCAGCCTCTTCCCGAAGGAGCGGAGCAGAGCCCTACCCTGCACACGGACGTCTCAATCACGGCCCGACTTCCCCAGCCATCCCGCAGCCACGGTGAACCCAAATTCCACACACACACTTTTTTGCCATCATTGCCGCAGCCAGGGTTAACCTAAATTCCCCCCGCCCTTTCCCAGCCATCCCGCATCCATAATGAACCCAAATTCCCACCCCCTTCCCCTTTCTCACACATCCTGCAGCCAGGGGGACCCCAGCTTCCCATCACCTCTCCTTTTTCGCAGCCGTCCCGCAGCCAGGAGGACGCTGTCTTTTTACCACCCATCCGCAGTCATGGTGAAACTAAATTCACACATACACCCCCCTCCTTTCTTTTACCAGCCATTCCGTAGCCAGGGGGACCCCAAATTCCCACCTCCATCCCCCTCTTTTTACCAGCCATCCTGCAGTCGGGAGGGCCCCAAACTCTTCCTTTACCCCTCTTGCTGCCTTCCACACCCCCTTTCCCCCCCCTTCCACAGCCATCCTGCAGCTTCTCGTTCTACAAAGCCGCGGAGGAAAAGCGTGTGTGCGCTTTTTGTTTAGTTTTCTCTATGTTTTGGGGTTTCTTCCCTTCTCTTTTTTTTCCCAGGGAGGGTTGCGCTATCCCCGAGCCCCCTAACGATGCTCATGGAGCTCGCCAAGAGCTTGAATGGAAGCCGTGGGGCGAAGGGATATTAAGACACCTAAGGCTTCACCTTTAGAATTCAGGCATAAGGAACAGTAACTGTTGGTTCGTTCAAAGCTCTTCTAGATCCCCCCCTCCTTTTCTTGAAAATCCTTCTATTGTGCCAATCAAGCAGATGGTTTGCAGGAAATATAGCTTGGCCTCAGTGACCGAAACTAATTTTAACTAGCTTTCCAAGCCTGGCACGTTTGTTTTGCTCTTACAAAATAGCTAAAAAAACAGCTGGCAAGGGTGAATTAAACCCATTAAAGACACATTTATAAGAAATTATTTTCACATAGGTTGCTAGAATCCCCCCCCTAAGAGGGGAGAGATGAGCGTATTGAAATGAAAATGTCCTCGAACACACTACCCTCCTTAACATTGCCTGAAAGTCTCAAAACATTTTACTAAATAGATTAACTTGACTATTGTTTCGCATCACATTTATCAGCTTCATTAAGTGAATAGCTGAACAAATATATTACGCATGCATGAAAAGCTCTTTTGGGGGCTGCCTTATTGTGTCCTCAGCCCTGACAGGTGGTTAACTGTGTTTCTCTCTCCTCTCCCCCTCTCTCTCTGAGAGCAAAGAAAGAGGGATCTTGGACAGAGCGCACAGCCCAGACTTGGCAAAGGGACCTAGAGGGGAGAGTTACTTTCTTTTTCCCTCACCATTCAGGATGGCCAGCCTAGAGTGCATGCTGCCTGAAATGAAACCAGATGATCTGATCATGTCAAAAGTAATTAACTTTAGTCTCTGTGTCTTGCTTTGCTTTACTAACTCCTTTCAAGCCTGGTTAATTTGTGTCCTTTCTTCCAAATTTGGTTATTTTCGTCTGCTTTCGTCTTATTATCCTTTCCCCAACCTCCACCTTTGTTTTTAAAACAAATGACCTGGTGTTATTCTTCTTTCTCCTTCCACTGTCTAATAAACAACCCCACAACCTTCCTAGAACCAACTTCTTCCATAAGCTGATGTTTGGATAGCTAGGATTTGCAAAACACATTATGGTGTTTTATTTATTGCCTTTAATTTAATGATTATTTAGCACAGCGGAAAATAGCTGGGAATTGGGCAGTGGATGTTCAGATTCTTGGGTGTTGGAGGCCAAGGTCCTATTTGTTTCAGTTGTGGTCTCTGCCCAAGGACTTCCAAGTTAAACTATGCAAATGAGGTGTGGAGGATGAGAGAACATGATACTTCCCCATTTATCTTCTCAAACATGTATTTTTCTCCTCTTAAGTAGGAAAGCAGATTTAAAAATCTTTTTGGCTTTCAAGTCAGGTTTTTAATCTACTCCTACCAGTTCACCACAAACTAAACATTTAGTGACATGGTTTAGTGGTGGACTTGACAGTCCTGGGGTAAATGTTGGAGTTAATGGTCTTAAAAAGATCTTTTCCAACCTAGCTGATTCCATGATTCAAACTGGTGATCCTTTGCTTAGTATAGTAGCAAGTTTCTCTGCTCTCTGATTCACTGGGCTCTCTAAGCAGTGGGCAAATTTAGGTGCTGGGAGTTGAGGGTCCGAGTACTTTTCCACTCATAAAGTCTCACTTCTGCTCTCCATTCTTCAGGCTACGATGGGAAGGACAACTTTCTTTGGAGGAAAGGGCTCTGGCAGCGCAATTCAATGGGAGCTTGAATGTGTCCAGAAGCAGATTTCGACAAGCCTGGCAGTTTTTCTGTCTTTGTCTCTCAGAGCAAGAGCAGAATCAGTATTTAACCACCCTGTAGGATTAAACCAGGACCTCTCCTTATTTCTACACTTTTTCTTAAAAGAGCCAGGCCATTAGCCCTTAATCCCGTGACTTCTACCATTCCAACCAACTGACACTAGACTTCCTTGGGGTTTAAGCCTCTTTGCAGATGTTTGAGAGAGGCTTGGAAGGGAGACGTTGATGAAGGCTTGTGTTGCTATTTCTAAGTGAAAATACCTTCAGATGCTGTGATCCATCAGGGGAAGGTTGTCCTGGGGGTTTCCAGGTATGTGGCAAAGAGGTTTTCATGAATCAGTCACCTGTGCTGTGGTGTATTACCGTGTCTAGAGTGCCATACTCTCCCCTCTGGTGAAAATGCTTTGATCATGCACATATTAAGTTCTTGGCACAAAGCAGTGTTGCAAACACACTTCTGGTTTGAAGGCATCGATCATCTTGAAAACCCAGTGTTTTTCTTTCTGAGACCTATGTGCAGGTGCTGAAAGTTATTTTGACAGAGATTAACTTATACATCGTTTGGTGGGACCAAAAAAAAGCCATGTGGTACAGAATGAAGAGAAAGTCAAATACTCTGTAACAGTTATTTAACAATAAAAAATACAAAATTACTTTGCTGCAATATTGCAATGCTCTTATAATTGAAATGGGGGAATTTCTTGCAACAAATATTTGTGAGTTCTGAGAGGATTTTGATCACTGAATCCCCTGGGCATGTAGTGATTTTACCCTGGAATAATTACACTGGTGACCTTGTCCATTTAGGAAATGGATTTGTGGTTAAATGGTTCTGTTCCAGATCACCCCTTGACCATAGCTATATTCATGTCTATAGGCTGCTGGCAAACTGTACTGCTTTCATAGGGGAAGAGATAATACACGCAGGCCTCCTTGGAAAAGGTGCAATGCTTGGTGTTTCCAGAAATGCAAAGCTATTCTTGTGGGTGCTGATATGGAGTATGTTATACTTCTGGAGTGCTGACAGAGGAAGAGGACTGACACTTTGTCTCTCAGGGTTTACCTTTGTAGAGCCACTGAGAAATGAGTTAGTCCATGTGGTCCTTGTGTTGTGCTCCTTACTACTTTGTGTGAATTGGAAAGTCAGATGAAAGAAGGCAGCTGCATTTCTGTTATCCTTTGGGGATGCTTTTTATCAAGTAAGGTGCTTCAGGTAGAAAAGGGGAGTGGAGCAATAATGTCTGAGCTTTGTAGTCTTATGCATCACAGACATCTCTTGGGGTTTCTTAAGTGGAGGTCTCTTAATTCAGGATGACTGGCTCCCTGCAGAACCAATAAATTTTGCACTTGATCTCCACTCCTGAGGAAGACTTGTTCTCTTTTGAAAACAGTTGGCTCATTTGGAAACTAGAACAGGACTGCCCTTCTCTGGGCTTTGCATTGTCAAAGTCCAGCATCATGATATTCAAAGATGAATGAGTCCCTCTTTTTGTCACTGGGAAAAGCTGATGAGGTTCTGATTTCCCTTGCACTTGCAAAACTTGAAATAGCAAAGACCAGAACCTTTCCTATGTGAGCTTTCCCAACCTGTAGAAGGTATGTTCCTTCTCAGAGAATTGTCTTTCTTTTTGATAAAGAGGAAAAAAAAATGCCCTACCTGTTTTCCACCAGCCATGAGATTGGATAGATACATGGTAGAATGTGCTGCCCATTTATGCCTCCAGCTTTCTGAAAGCAAACAGAAATCTCTAGGACTAAGTAGAGAGCAAGCATGTAAAGAAAGTTGTAGAAAAGCTTTTCCCCATGCCTTTGGCTTGAGAATGTTGCTTATTCTGTCAGGGCTGAAGTCAGGGGCAAACCTCATGCTAATTTCAATGCAGTAGGGTTAAGCCCTAGAAGAATTTGAATCTACTTGTCTCTTTTCAGTACTTTGTCAGGAGTGTTCTGATAGTGAAGAGGGAAATATCAAAGACGACCAAAGTTTAGAATTAGCCAGCCAGGATGTTTGAACAGGATCTTCATAGTCTGAAACAGGTTTTCTCAGGTTTTTTGTCATGGCTGTAGAAATGAGAACAATTTAACAAAAATCACCTTTTAGTGGTTGCAGTCACATTTTTGGCTGTCATCGTGACATGAATTTTGTCCTTTTTATCCTTTCCATTTCCATTTTTCCATTAAAAATTTAAGAGGGTGGACAGCACCCAACATTGTGTCTCTAGAAAGGTCTTTAGGGGCATTGGATGGGATTTAGCACATATAAAATTTGACTTGAGGAAATCTGGTAAGGTCAGGTTGTCCTGGCACAGGACATGGCTCTTTTTGAGGAGCCACGATCTGGCTGCTACTTGTCAGACTCAGAAAGGTCAGGAAAGAGGAGTAGCTCAAAGTTACATTTGCATCCACCAGATTAATGGATGTCTTGGGATAAGGGGTAGTTCTCTAGTGTCTTTTAAATAGTTTTGACTTAGATTTTAAATGGAAGTCTACTCCCTCCCCTATCTTTACCAAGCTTTCCTTAATGGTATCACACCAAGAAATTGTCTGTCCTCCTTTTTTGCTGAAGGTGTACTGCTCCTACAGACAGTTACTGCAACATGGAGAAGTACTTACCCATTGTTGTCTTGACAGCTGTGTGTATGGCAAGTGATTCCAAATTTGTGAAAGGAAGAATGGAGGATGTCCTCCAACTTCTGCTATTTCTACACAGTCCTTTAGCCAAAGAGAGGGTTTTTTAATCTCACTTCTGATGCTTTAGCACTGTTAATTAAAAGATTGCTTCGAGAAGGATGAGATAACAATGGGATTTACAAGGCGGACTGATCTGAGCATAGTCAGGTATCTTTCTTTGGAAGAAAAATTATCTGTACAAGGGTTTGCATCTGGTTTCAGGCTCCACAGTATGAAATGGGGCTGGCTCTGGTCTGGACGCAGCTGAGATTGAAATTCAAAACTAGGGTATTTGGGCTGATGGAGCAGGACTGTGGAACAGCTTTACTTTTTCCAAGAAAAACATATAGGCCTTGTATAAAAGCTTTAGGAAGAACATTGTCTTGGCTTGTTTTCCATTTAGCATCATACCCGTGTGAGTTTACACTTTCTTCTTTCTCTTAAAGGAGCAGGTAGGGATGATGTGCTCCAACATACCGCAGCTCCTTTCCCCCCTGCTTTTAGTGTCTTTGTGAAGCCAGTGCATTTCAGATCTGCTTTTTCTGTTTGGAAACTGACTCCAGAACACAACTAGACTGGTTGGCCACATGAGAAAAGCACAAAGGCACACAACTAAAGTCATCCTGCTTGGCTGAGAACTTTGCAGCTCTCATGCGCAGGGGTCCAGGATGTCCCTTGGAGCTGGGGACATGCGTCCAAAAGGACTTTCTTCATTCTCTCCCAGCCTGTTGGCTGTAAAGTATGTTCTTAAGGCAAACATTACATCTTTAATCCTCTAGCTTAGATATGTTTCAAATGGTGCTCTCCTGAAGAGCTGCTGTTAATTCACAGGATTTTTTTATGACATATTCTCAAATAAAGCTTTGCTTAAGCAAGACAGGCAAGTAATTACTTACAGCTTTTTAAGACTGTGTACTTCGTTTTCTTTTCCTCTTCATTTAAATGCCAGAATGCCCAGGACTCCCATTTTTAAGTAGATTTTAACCATGCCTAGAGAAGCTTAGTTATCAGTTATGCACTATAAACAATATGCAAGGGGGGAATGTTTTGATCAGAACTATTCAGTCCTTGCTTGCTAATCTAATTACAAAGTGTAGGTTTCCTGACACAGAGCTGCTTGCATAGAAAAGGCTTTTCTCACACCTGGTGGATTGTTTAGCCAAGCTTTTAAATGCTTACAGTTTAAAGGGGAGTTTGGGAGGGGGGTGTGGGTGGGAGAGAGGGGAATCTTTTTAAAACACAAGTTCCTGTGCAGGGCTGTAAAAAGAATTTAGTGGTTGTCAACACGAGTTTAGTATAAGGGTGCTGTGTAAAATGTGGGTTCACTTTACATTGACCTTTGGACATAGAAGCCCAAAATGTTGTTTTACTTGTTTTTTGGCTTTTTGTTGTGGTTTTTTTTTTTAAGGGTTA
The DNA here is from genome assembly GCA_039877255.1 of Loriculus beryllinus. Classification (NCBI taxonomy): domain Eukaryota; kingdom Metazoa; phylum Chordata; class Aves; order Psittaciformes; family Psittacidae; genus Loriculus; species Loriculus beryllinus. The sequence continues at coordinate 2,448 of JBCJKH010030946.1, read as the reverse complement.
AAAGGAGTATGAAAGATGACACATGTCAGTGACTGTATTAAATATGTGTGTATTTATCTACATACGGATGGGCATGATGTTCCTATATTTTTAGCTGTTTATTGT
>JBCJKH010030939.1:0-12895 GCA_039877255.1 Loriculus beryllinus | reverse complement strand
CTGAATTTTCTGGCTCCTGCTGCTTTGGATGATTCCTGCTTTCTCTCTGTTATCAAGGGTCAGGAGAAAATTACGGTGTCTTTTCCTGTGTGTTGCTGAACAAAGTGCTATGTTTCCTGACTTCTGAAGTTAAACTATTTTGAATTTGCTTTATTTTTGCATCTCATTCATCTTTCACAAGGTAGTATGAATTCCCATCAGAGAAAAGAACCTCAGTATCAGGTTTTCAACTTTGCAGTGCTTGCAAGGCAATCATTAATGGAGGTATTTTGATATACTGTTTTGCATGACAGCCTTAAGCTGTAGCCGCAAATACCTTTTAAATTTTTTTTATTTGAACTCTTGTCTTAATTTTCATATTTTTTGATGTCTGGATGCTACATTTCAAGTTCTAAATGTATTTTGGGCATATGAAAATATTCAAGGCCTCTTCTTAAGTGGAAATAGTGAGTAAAGCCCATAAATAAACCATCAGAGCATTGCTTTCAGAGATGTCACACCTGTTGTAGAATTAGTGTTATGAACCTTCAGAATGTCAGATAGTATTTTGGGAAGATTCTTCCTAATGGGGGGGGGAATATAAAAGGAAAAAAAATCACTTCAAAGAGTTCCTCGCTTGATAGCATTGGGGTAAAAAAAGAAAAAAGAACAGACTTGATGCTTTGATCCTTCCATCATATGAAATGACATGAAAAGGAAGAGGGGAGGGAAATGTGGGGCTGCAGAGTAGTATGCTGCATGTAAGTTCCACTGAAGATGTTCATAGGCCCCAGCAGACTGTAGCGTAATATGCAAGAATTTTCAGTCACTTGGTAGGGGTTTTGTGTGTTAAATTTTTGGTGGTGGAAGGCCAATAAATCACTAGTAGTTACCTGATCAACACTTACTAGGTGAGTGGGGACGGATTCAGCATTACTTTGCAAAGAATGAAGATTGGCAATTATGCAGTGCTTACTGACAGTATAAACAAACATTGTTAGGCAAATATATTTACCTAAATATACTGGGAATTTCTTGTGTAGCTCTTACTGGGGAGGGTGAGGAATCAATCTTACAGACCTATTGTCTGTGAATTTCACTGAACAAAAATTCTACCATTTCCATTTCTGTCTCCACATTTGAACTTTACTGTGAACAAAAGAGAGGGAAGAAGTTGGGCTCTAGCATCTTGGACTGGTGTGTTAGTTCCTCTAGTTCTCATTCATGATATGCATAAAAGCAATTTGGGGCTTTGAGGAGGGACAGGGTGTAGCAAGAACGGCAATGTATATTGGTTGGTAGAAGAATCCACTAAACCCATTTGTGATGAGTGGTGTTTGAAGCCTGCAGCTGTTAAGGGAGAAGAGTTGGTGCAGAGCTGTGGGGAAAGAAGTGGTGGGCAGTGAGCAGGGGAACTGCTTCCTATTGCTTTGTTCTTACTGTCTGAGAACTTTATACCATCTCACTAGAGATGGGCAGGATGGCATCAAGAAATATTTGGCTCAGTCATTGGTTTTGCCTGAAAACAATCTCCAGGATCCTGTACTTGGTATCTGGCCCAGGAAGAGTTATTTCTGTTCTCTGGTGTTGTGATTGTGAGTTGCTTTTGAAGCCAAGCTTTGCAGCTGACCTTTCAAATTTGAAGTGCTGTCTTCTGTAGCTGAATACAGAACTCCATTTCCCAAGTAATGCTAGAGCATTCTAGGTTTGCTTTTTGTATTTTGAGACTTCATTTTTCTAACATTTTCTTAATTTTCCATTAAAGAGGATAGAAGAGGAGGAAGAAAGAACAGTAGCAAATGCTTTTAAAGATTCAAATGAAGAGCAATGCAAGATTATTTTTAGTTTTTAGTCAGCTCTAGTCACAGGTTTTTTGTCATCTTTATTGTAAGCCTGTAATAATGAAGTTGAATGCACTTTTCTTTACAGGTTCTGGTATTTGCATCTCATTTGACTTACTCCTTTTAGTGAAAATGCTGACCTAGAAACTGTCATCTCTGACCAGAGCAGTGGTTTTTCTGCTCCAGTGCCTGCATTTGATAGTGATTGGTGGCAGCTGTTTTCTACAAGAGTAGGATTTAAAAAAAAACTCTATAGTGGGAATATATATATAACAGCTCTTACATTTTGGGAAAATTTCTAGTACATATGATAGTGTGTTAGGGAACAAAAGAGGACCCTAAGGGGTTCAGGAGAATAGAATTTGTAAAAGATTTACTTCTTGGATTAAAACTAGTTCTGTGGTTGACTAAGCTTCTAATCACAGTAAGAATATAAAATCAAGAACTAAACCTGCAGCACTCTCTTGTCCTGTTAACGTACAATTGGAATCACTGTAAAGTGAGCTAATAATTCTGTCATTATGTGTTGTGGCAGCACCTCGTGCTAACTCCATGTTACTTGTCTAAAAGATATAAGACTAAATAAATATGCTTTCCTGGGTTGTGTAGGTACAGGAGGCACAGGACATACATGCCTGTTAGTGTTGGCTGGTACAGTTTGTGTTTAGTGGTATTCAGATGTATTTTGTACATACACTGGTTTTAATGAAAGTGGTTTGTATTGTTTTGGAAATGAATAATGACTTCACAGCCTGTTGCTGTTTTTATGTAACACTTAAGATGAGCTGAATAAGAATTATTAGTCTATTGGGTGAGAAATGCTGGTTGCTGTTCTTGGGTGGAAAGCAACTGTAGCCAGTTCTCACCAAGTAAGGTATCTGAAGTGCTAGATGCTTTTGAAAAATCTAGCAGATGTCTAACTCTTGGTGCTTACACAAGATTTTAAAATCTGGTCTGAAAAAACTAAAATCCCCCTGAAGATACCACTAGAATTTTAATGATAAATTAATGACTGCTACAGCTGAACTCAGGACACGCAGGTACACAGATTATCTGTTTTATTGTTTTACTGTAAATGCTGTGAACATTTTGCCAGACTTGCGGGATGGTTTACTTTCCAACAATGTAGTATCACCAGAAACTCATTGAAACTACCAGAAGCTACTGAAACTGAAATGGTAACAAAGGTTCTTCTTCATGATATTATTTGGATGTAGAGATTTTTACTTTTGGTACCACCATCAATGGCTCCTGCTCCTTCTATATGTTACCTGTCTAGGCAATGTGTACCTCCCTTGAGGGAGGACAAGATCTTTGTTTCAGTCATATCTGTTTGCATAGTGAGCTTTGTGTTGTCATCTCTTTCCAGAAGCTGTCTTTCTGGGAGGCATTCTTCTTTTTTCAAAAAAAAAAAAAAAAAACAAAAACAAAAACCCCAAGAAAACCCAACCCATTCAGAATGCACCTTATTTTTTAAATTTAGTTAAACCACACTTGAATCTGTTTCCTTAATTTGCTGGAAACTTCAGGTAGACTGTCCAGCCCTTTGTCCCTTATCAGAAAGGGCGTGATCAGGTGGGCTTATTCAGGGGGTATGACCACCCTCTGTGTTTTGGTATGCAGAGATTGAAATATAAATTCTGGAATGAAGGTAGAAGTGTCAAGCACCCACAATATAACCTAAGTATAAGGTAGTGAATATTTTAAACTGTATCTGACAAAGATGCCTTTACACTTTTTTTCTTCTTTCTTCTATTGAGTTTCTCAAAATGACTTCCGCACTTGATATTCCCAAAGATGTTATCAGTTATGTTTGAGGACTGAGAGTTGGTTAGGTGGCTGCTGTGAGATTTTTGCTGTTCTGGTGCTAGGGTGAACCCTCTAACCTCCCTATCCCCCCTACGCACAATGGTACGGAATAGCTGAGGGAATGCTTAAATTGGAATTTGAGGTGGTGGTTTTGCAGATAACTTTGCTTCTTCTGGCTGGAATTTGGTTTTGGGATGTGAAAGAAGGCCCATCAGTGAAATGGAAAATTTTTGGGCCTTGGCGTGTGGTGACTCTGACCTTTATGATGACATTGATTGATGTTCTGGATGATACTGCCCAGAACTCCCTGCCAAGCAGCCTTGGCCATTGTTCCCTAGGAAAAAATAGAAGGCATGGGGGTGGGGCTGCAGCAGCAAGCTTGTTAACCTGAAAGAAAATCCTGAAGCTACTTCTAGGTAGACCATTGGGAGCTCAAATCTTTGGGACCTCTGTATCTATCCTAGGAGAAGTGTTCTTTGTTTTTAAGCTCTTTTGCTGAAGGAATAACAAAATAGTCACCTACATAACTAGACAGGTAAGGGAAGCCATTCCCTAAAGCATTTTTCAATGAACTGCTGTTAAACATCAATTGCAGTCTTACTTCCCCTACACCATTCACTTGGTGTTTAAGTTCTACCTCACCACTTTTATTAGCCATAGTGCCACTTGGCCTGCTTGTTCTTAGTAGAAGAAATGGTTTATCCATGAAGAATAGCATCCATCTGATAATTTTATTAATAATGGCTATGAATGGGTGGGAGGCAGCAGCAACTTTTACAGCAAAACAAAATTTTGATGGAAGTTATTAAAATTGTCATGAAAGTGGTAAAAATTAGTCAGCCTTAAAAGAGGCTATTAATATACCCAAGATCTACTTTGCAAGGTAGATTTATTATAGTGAATTTTTTCGTATCTCAATTTATGTGGCAGCAGGCAATCAGAGTAATTGTGTGCATGGTTTTTGTTTAAATGTGATGAGAATGGGAATATCCCTTACCTTGTCTCTCAGAATGTACTTAACAATTGCACTGCTGTTACTGGCACTGCATGGCATGTTAAAGAAACAATTACTCCCAGAAGTACCTGATGGACTGAAGAAGTAAATGCTTAAAACTTGCATGAATTTGCATGCTTTGAAGTATAATTATTTAACATATTGGGCATTTGATAAGGAAGCTGTTCTTAATTACAATGCTGTTCATGATAGCAGAAGTGAAGTACAATTGTGATTTATCACAGATCCATTATTTTATCTTTAGAATTTATATGATAGATGGTTTTCCCTTTTTTGCAGAATTGTCAGCGTAGCCTGTTTCTTGTGTGTAGTAGTATGTGAGAGGTCTCAGTCTTCAGATGGCTTAGTGAGGGGGAAAATAGAAACTGGGGAGCAATGTATGAAGTGACCAAGTGAGAGAGTATATGGCTATATAGCCTTAAAACCCAAGCAAGCTGTTTTCAAATAGTGTTGTGCTCCTGCCTTCTTGGCTTGCCCATTAAGTAGTAAGAATGTGATGAACAAGCTATGCTTACATCTTCCTGATTTGTTTCAGTGTAACAAATTATGCTTGTGATTGTGACTGCAAGAATCTCCAAACTTGAATGGGAGAATCTTTATAGGATGTTAAAAATATGTAATGGTTTTGGAAAGCAGTTCTTACTTAGGAGGAATTTTCCCAAAATGGCATGTGAAACTAACAGCTTGTTAGTTTAAAATCTGTGAAAAATTCAATGTGTGGTGGTTTGTGGGTTTGTGTTTTCTTTTGTTTTGTTTCTTTTTGTAGCTATAATAAATAATAAAAATGTGAAACCAGATTGAAATGGGGAGTAGTGTGCAAATGATAAATAGATCCAAGCTTTTGCAAAGTACTGTTTTATTTTCCAAGTGGATTCTCTGCGTACGTCGTTTAGCCAGAGAAAGGAAAAACTTATGGAGTAAGTACAGCAGCAAAGGTGAGCGGAGGTTGGGGTAAGGGGCAGATAATTTGATATAAGAAGTGACACATAGGAAAGGCATAGAAGTTTGCTTTTTTTTTTGTTAAAAGATCAAGGATGGATCCAGCTAAAAACCAACTGTTTCTACCCAATTTTCCACTTCACAAAACCAATATGGTTGGTGTATGTAAAAACAAGGCTTTGAGAATGTCTTGTGCAGTGTTCTGGGCCAGAAGATGATAAAGGCTTAACTTGGCAGGGAACAATGAAGTTGAGTTTAGCTGTAGCTACTTGATCCTCCAAGCTGCTGTTGCTCTGGGTACCAGTGAGTTTCCTTTGATATTGGCAGTTTGGCTGTCTGCATGGGAGGCTTGTGCTGTGCACAAGTGATACATAGCTGACCTATGTATCATTTCAGTACGCTGGTGGAGGTTTTGTTTGAGGAGCCAATCTAGTGTGTGTCTCTTAATCTGCCCCAGTATATACCATCAGGAAAGACTTCTATGGAAATGGGCCACATCTGCTGGCTTTAAAATAGCCAGCCTATCTGTGCCAGGCCAGCTTATAGCACAGATGGGCACTTGGCATGGAGGTAGTGATGTTTAATTGCAAAATGGTTTGAAAAGCAAATTCATATCTTGGAGACCTGCATACCCTTTCTCAAAGGGTTGATATGGTATAGTTTTTTTCCCCTGTTTTCCCTGGTGGGTGGGGTGAGGTCAGGGACTAGGCTGTGGTCGCTTCCTGAGGGACTGGGTGCTACTGTTTGTCTTGATGCGTTACTGGATCTACTGTGCAGTAGAATGGGTGCTTTCTTGAAGATGTGCGTGCATAGTTAGGACTGCACTGTTTTTTAACAGGATTGTCCTACCTGCATATGCTTCGTATAGCATTTCCTTTTCTTAAATTCATTCCCAGAATAGGTGTGAACTATTTGTATCTGCTACAAAATAAGTGTGCATTTCCTTTCTCAAATGAGTCTTCAGTCTTGAGAGAATTTGAAATAAATCACAGGACACGTGAGGAAAGGAAAAGTTGTCTTTCTAGACAAGTCTAGGGTGGCTGTACTAATATATTGGTAATCGTTACAGAACCAGTACGGCGATATGGCATAAAATAAAAGCTGAAATCATTGAAAAGAACCAGGTAACTTTAGTGTGTTGTTTTGCTTCAATGAGTACCCTGTAATGGCAAGTTTTTTAGAAATAAAGATCTTTTCAGTTGGTGACTTCAAAGCCTTGAAAGTTTTAACTAATGCCTCCTTTTTATTGATACTGTGAACACCTGCTTTAGCAGTAATTTCCCCTAACTATCCCAGTGTTGATCTGACACCCTTTTTAGCATCCTGGTTCACATTTTTAAGGTTTTACTGGTAAGTTACTCTGTGTTTTCAATGTCTTGTTCAGGAATAATTCTTTCCTCAAGGGACTCAGCTGTCAGAATTGGAAAGTACTGTGTATTTCCCACTAATAAGTAATAGGCTTTTCTCAATCTGAAGGTTTACCAGCCTGTTCCTTAGAGACAGACACATCTGATTCGCCTCCTGCGGGCATATAACTATTACTAGTATCACTGTTTGCCACTTTACAATTTAATTAACGCATAGTTGCCAAGGTTTTTTCCAAGTAGCCTAAGGCTGCAGCTAAGAAGAAACATGTTAAATATGCTCTGCTAATGCCACCTGCTGATACTGAGAGTAGTAGGTATCTGCCCACAGGTTCATTTTATGCAGAGTTTTTATATGCAGTCCTATGTACATTGTGTAACTTTCCACATGTTTTGTTATAGTGTTATTTTAGATCTGTCATAATGGGTTAGTTCCATCACTGTTCCAATGTGCAGCGTTTTCATTCTAGAACATAGCCCAATTCTGAAAGTGTAATTCTATTTGTTAAAAGCAGAGAACCTGACAGAAAGTTTTTAGTCCTTGCTCTCGCTGTTGTGTAATAGTTCCAGGCATTGTGAAATAGCAGACTTAGGGATTTTATAACATTTTAAGGAATTTATTGTCTCTGTCTCAAAAGCTTGTTTTGTGTGTTCACAAACATGAAAGCTCTTGGACTTGTACATGGCACAGTGCAGTTAAACTTCGTTTTTATTTTTGTGACCCAACATTGATTTCTCTTCCTGCTGCAGAGGACTTGTGTGCAACATGTCCCTGGTGATCAGGATCATGGGATATTAAAAAATTGCAGTGTGTTTACTGGGAGTAGTGAACTTTACTGGTTGGCAGGCATGCCTGCTGATAGCAGTGCAAGACATGAGACAGTTGTGCTTTTCTCTGGGGTTTGTTTGTTTTTAATCAACAGTAATGAGTGAACCTGAAGGAGATTGCACAGAATGAAGGGAGCACATTGAAAGTTGCGAGTTACTGAAAAGTCTGATTTTTCACAATAGCCTCCCCTAAAGGCATGGTTTGGGGAGTGGGAAGAGAAAATATTCTGGTAGACTAGAATGTGTCAAGCATCAGTTTAAACTGCTGAAACAGAACTAATATCATTTTAGGAGGAAATAAAAAATGCTGAGCTATTAGTGCCATTAATTTACTCCTACAGTAGCATGTCCTCATGCTTGACTGAACTCCCCCCCTTAAGGGGTGAGGATTCTGTTTCTTTCACATCTACTTGTCTCAGTGGAGATCAAATCCTTCACCTTTATAGCTAAGGTCATAGTAACTGAAACAAGATCTTAGTTTTGGTTGTTTTGTTGCTTGAATTATTTAATTACAATCTATGATTAAGTGTTTTATTGGTCATTCTTAAATGTGTACTTTGCTGTTCTTCTCATAGAACCCCTATGTTTTTCACATAATTCAATGAGCTGTTGTCAAAATACTGAAGAAATTTTATATACCTTATATACATTTCTTTTTCATTGTGTTTTTACTCTGATATAGTTGCACATGTCCCAAAGTAACTATCTTTCCCTTTATTCATGAGACAAGTAGTGTTCTCTCTGTTCTTGTGGGGCAGTTGTCTTTTGTCTGTCCTCAGGCACTGTGCTTTGTTCTTGCATGGCAATGCATTTCTTGGTTTAGCATCCTAGGTCATCTTATTCCCCACAACTAAAACAAATGTCTTGTCTTGTAATTTTTTTTATTGTCCTTCATTGCTCTGTAAGGTTTTTCACAAATTTACAGTAAGAGAAATATTTAGACACTTGACTTTTATTAATCTTTATCTCAGGAATACTCATCTTGTGGGTCAAGGTAAGAACTGAGTTAGGGCCTTTGCTGACTGGCACAGCCAAATGCAATAGTCTCTCACAGTATTTGTCTTCCTGTGTGGAAAAATAAGTTTATTTAACAAGGATGTTGGATGTGCTTAAGGGTATTCTTTGAGTACATCAAAGTGAAAAATACAGTTGACGAAACATATTAACTTGATTTTTTTTAATGTAGAATTGCAGTTTACCTTTTTTCTTTTGAGTAAAATGGATTTTTCAAAGGTATTTTTGGAAGGTATTAAGATGAAAAAGCTTTTATTTCAGTAGATAATTGCTCATCTAGAAGTTAAATTTTAAAGCCAACTCTTATTCCCTAAAAGAGGAGTGGCTGAGGGAAGGAAGACTGACTAGCTTGGTTTCCTTTAAACACCTTGAAGCTATTTCTGTTTGCAGATCCTTGATTTGGGAAGGTGATTCTGATGTGGTTTATTTTTTTTAAAGCCATAGGTAAAATTAGAATGGTTTTGGCTTGTCTGTTCCTGTCATCATCTTTTCTGCTTGACCACACCTCTCCTGTCTAAACATCTGCTGCTGGTCAATACAGAATGCAGAATTTTACTGTGAAGGTAAACTGACACTGAAAATTAAGGACTGTTGTGGGAAGGAAGTCTGTCACTAATTTGAAATCTTACATTGTAGTGCAGTAGATTATAGGCTCTGCTGTACAGGAAACTGACATTCCTATCGATCTCAAGTGGATGTTTTCAAGGTAACTTCAATATATTTTGGTCAATCTCTTAAATTCTTAAATTAGGGTAGCTGATGGTACACAATCAGAGAGAAAAGGGACAGGTAAAGCATACCTGAAAGCGGAGTTTCTGCCCTTGTTGATGAGAAGTTACCAGAGAAACCTATTGGGGGAAAAGGTCTGCTCAACATGTTACATGCTGAGGAGAGCCAGCCCACTGAATCTTCTCATCTGTGGTGGGGATCATAGAAAGAAATTAAAGACCACTGAAAAGGGGAAACGTAGTTGTTATAGTAATATTTTCCTAATTTAATTTTACTGTTAGCTGATATGCATGTGCATAGAACTAGCACCATGTTTGAGTTTTTAAAGATCCCTGGTTTACAACTGCTTGAACTTGGACAAAACCCCATGTTTAACTTCAGCGTGTGCCTCTTCTCTCCTTTGCTCACAGCATGACTCTCTCTAAAGTGGACTGTGCCTTCATGCTGGGAAATGCTGCAACAGCAGCTAGAGTTGCTAAAGGAAATGTGAGGAGAGAATCTCTCACTTTAACAAGGTGAGAGAGAGTCACCTTGTGGGTGCAGCAGGTCTCCGAACAAAAGGGTACCATGCAAAGATCATGTAACTTTGAAACACTTTACAGAATGAAAAGTGTAAATGATGGACTGTGTTAATACAAAAGAATAAAATTAAGAAATGTTAGAGGGTCTAAATGTATCCAGCTTTTGCTTTTCAGTGTAACAGTGGCTTGATTAATGTTGTATTAGAGCACATACATATTAGAATGAGACTACGCTTCAAATGAAGGGGTCTCGTAGTCTTCCAGTATTTTCTTTTGAGGAGAAAGACTCAAAGATGCAGTGCAGAGGAAACTGCATCTGATCTGCATGTACTCCCGAGTGAATGATTATTTCTAAATGTACTATTAGAAATTTAAGGTAGAGTAAAAATATGCATGCCTATCTCTGACAGTGTTCAGATGTGTGTGAAAATTGATCAAACTTCTCCTAATCCAGAAATCAAGGTTCAGCTCGCTGGCAGATTTTATATGCATTGTAGGATGTTGCATGCACACTAGCAAAAGGCTCACCCAACCTTACATAGCCTGCAAACTTTGAACTGAGTAACTGGAGCAGACTATTTCACTGTCAAGTTTTCATTAAACTTTAAAATGCATATGCAGGTTTGTTGTGTCAGCAAAGAAAATTGCTGTAGCAGAGTTCAGATTCAGGACTTCAGTACCTGTGTTGGTGGGTCACTACTCCAGCTATTGGTGTGTAGTGTGATGCATAGCTAAGAGCTGAGGGCTCTACCTCAGTGGAGGTATATTTGCAGTGCATGCATAATCTTTACAGTTTACAGTGATCATTGTTACAGCACTTGAAATAGAGTTTCCCTGCCTGCAACAAAGGACTTGCAAGCTCACTGTACATCTCTTCCTAATCTCTTGCTGAGCCTTGACAGTCTGGCACAACTGCAGATTCTGCAGCTGTTTTTCTTTAATGAACTGGAAATGGCATTATATGGGTGCAGGCTTAGTGTTAACCTGTGATTGATGTGTTATTTCAATAGGTAACTTACTATGTGTGTGTGTTAGTGCAGAACAGATATGTTTCACTGCACACAATAGGTTCATTCTTCAGTAGGTAAATATAATGTGCATAATTGCAGTTCATTATGTAAATAGCTTTGTATGAGACTTTTATGGAGTAGTAATGGATTTTGCAGAAACTTTTTCTCCTACATAGAATACTGGTTTTTAAAGCAATGTAACAGTGGCCATCAGGAGGAAGGCTTCTAAAGCCTGCAACTTGGAACATTCTGTTATAACTTTGGCTTGATTTGAATTGGAGAGAACAACCCTGACTATTCAACCATCTAACCAGTCTACCACTACTGGGATGGTGGGGAGAAAATTCCCTTCATCATAGGCTTCCCAATGTTTTTTCCAAGCAGCTCAGTAGTTCAGTAGAAAAATTCTTGGCCAGTGAAAGGAGATAATGCTTTTAAATATCTGGAAATACTGATTCAGCAGTGATGGCAGGCCAGAAGCCCAAGCAGAAGGCTATGTGGTGTGATAGACTGTATTGTTCATGGTTTGTTTTTGTAGTTTTTTGCTTTAAGGCATCTAGATCATGGAAGGTGAATGGGGTGGCATTTAAAAGAGGAGAAGTATACTCCCCTAAACAAAGGGAAAGTGAAAGGAGGGATAAAGAGGATATGATTGAGGAGAAATTAAGGTCTAGAAGCACAGTTGTTTCTGGTAGTACCAGAAAAATGTCTAAAATGAATGTTTCTCCTAAATCCTAAACTTTATGGGGTTTATTTAAAATATTTCTTTTCCTATCTGTGTATTTGTCAGTATCAGTACAGAGATGACAAGAAATTTTTCAATATAATACCAGAAGTGCATTTCAGTTTGAAAAGTATGAGCAGGTCTTCTCTTGGTGAAGGAGCTTTAAGAGAGAAGTATTAAAGAACTGAAAAGATATCTTTGTTAACCTCATGTGTGGGTTTTTGTTTCTTGTCTAACTCTGGTTTTAAATGCCATCTTCTCATTTAATTGCAGCTTTCTGCCTCAGTTTTGCATGGTGGCATGCAGAAAAACCGCAGCCAAATGAAAAAACTGGCAACATTTATTCCTTTCATTGCAGTGTTTTTCATCATTTATTCCTTGGATTGCAGTGGGTTTATGGAGCTTTTCTACTTGGAATAATGTATCAAGAAACCCTAGTGTCTGGGCACTGAAACCTAAATCTGTGTAAATGCACTTTCTCATTACTGTTGGTTTATTCTGTTTTGAAAATGGAGGATAGTGTCTTTGGTCCTTACATTGTCTGATAACACCAAGACACACAACAAAGTAACGTCAGCCTGTTTTGTGAAAAGGGAGGTTACACAAACTTGCAAACAGATCTTTGTTGTGTCATGGTGAATTCCAGCCAATACTGTAATGTATCTGGAGAACCTTAACAGGCTTCCACTTTAACAATGTCTCTAAAATTCTGACACACAATTGAAGCCTTTGGGTTTGTTTTGCTACAGCTAAGATTCTTGTATGTTGAACAAAAGCTTGTAATGAGGAAGAGAGTTTCAACTGACTTAAAAAACCAGCTCAAGTCTATAAATGAATGAATGGAACAGCCAGATAACACAGCTGCTTTATGTAATGGCTAGCCTGTCTTCAAACAACCCGGCTGTGAAATGATGCAAGCCTTGAGATTATTACTTTTCCCTGTTGGCAATTTGTATTCCTGAAGAGCGTGCATGCTACCGTATTTCAGTGTCAGGGTGGGGGTGGCAGTGTACCGTGTGGCTCATACGAGGCTAGTTGTAAGTAAGGTCAATTAGGACACTAGTTTTTTTAGACAAATCGCTAGTCACTTCATCTACAGTCCTTCAAAATGTATAACACCAC
>JBCJKH010030932.1:0-46539 GCA_039877255.1 Loriculus beryllinus | reverse complement strand
CTAAATCTTGTCACCCAAGGCTGACAAGGATGAATACTGAACACAGCCAGGGATGGAGCACTCACAACTTCCCTGGGCAACCCATTCCACTGCCTCACCTCCCTTGCAGTAAAGAATTTCTTCCTTATATCTAATCTAAACTTCCTCTGTTTAAATTTTAACCCACTGCCCCTTGTCCTATCAATCACTACACTCCCTAATGAATAGTTCCTCCCCAGCATCCTTAGAGTCCCCCTTCAGATACTGGAAGGCATCTTTGATAGACGGCAGTTGATAAGAGTTTTGAGAATCTAAATTTCAGATTGAGATCCTTTTGTGTATTTGCCATCATGCAGATCATTGAGGTTTTGTTTATCTCTTCCTAACTCCACCCTCAAGGCCAGGCTCATGTGTCCTGAAAGACAGTGAGTCTACAAGCACAACTCGTGCAAAACTCTGGTTTTACACCGGATATGCAAACCTCGATATACATAGTTAATATCAAAATGTTTATCTCAGTTCCTCGATATGCACAGTTAATATCAAAATGTTTATCTCAGTTGTTCATGAGTAGTGTACAAGCTGCCTATAGAGTACCTGGTTGAAAAGCAGGAGGCAGGCAGAACTTGCTGCGTTTACAGACATGTGGGAGTCTTTTAAAATCATGTAAGCTCGTGAAAGTAGCTCTCATGCTATGTTTTTTAGACCTTTATAAAAATAAACCCTTTGTAAAATTGTGGCAATAGACAAATCAACTAAAGCCTCTTCTCAGCACAGAAGAGAAAATTACCGTTTTAGTGTAAACCCCCATGCAACTTCCTATCTTTACAGTAATTAATCTCACATGAATTACCTTTGACTGGTTTCAATTGCATGGTCAGACTGTCAATCAAAACACAAACCTCTTATGAAATTCGCTAGAGTTTTTAAAATTGAACTGATGAAGGAATTTGACATTAATCTGCATTTCATTTCACAAAAAAAAAAATAAGATATCCCCAGTAGTAAAATACAATGCCTATTAACTGGGATCACTTTGCTAGATATTAGATACCAGAGGTGCAAATCTCTGGGTACCATAGGCAGCCAAGAAGCAAAGGTACACCACTGCAACACAAAATTAGTCCAAGAATGAAAGGAAGATAATTTCAATATTTTCTTCAGAATAAATATAGCATATTTCCATTTTTGGATGCACTTCAAGATTATTCAAGAAGGAAAAATGGTGTGGCTTTCCTAGCTGCAAATCCTTCCATACAGAATGTGAAAGAATACAAACAGAAGGCACAGTACAATTATTCTTTTGAAGTCAAAATTCTGTTATTTACTCTACATCCCAAGGCAAATGAAAACCTGTAGAGTATAATTACAAAGTAACTATTATACAGCAGTTACTCTTTGCATAAAACTTCCACTGTCTGATGCCCAATTCTTCTTCCTTTTGATGCTGATGTCATATTTTGGCACCAAACTACAAGAATCAAGATCAGCTTGATCTTGACAGTTTGCAAGGAAGTCAGGGAAACTGCTACACACAAACCGAGTGGGAGAAAATAGGAACTGTGGATGGAAAGGATCTGAAGCTTCTTTTTCTTTTAGGGCTATTTATTTTAAATCAAGCAGTATAAATTCTGATCTTGTGAGTAGATACAGTTCTTACACTCTGGAGTCAATACCATTCCACTAACATAGGGAATGGAGAGCACGAGCTCAAACAGTAATATTTATAACATCGAGAGCAGAACGACAAACTCTATGGCAGTATCTTGCACAGTGAGGACTGCAAGAGGGCTTTGGATGAGGAATGCTGAAATGAACCTATGGACCTCAACCCAGTTGCTATTCTTTAAATGATGGACCTAATGGAAAGGCAGCACAGCTGGATCATAAGGGGCAAGCAATGACCAATACAGAAAGTATTCATAAATGAGAGGTATACTGCTGATAGCATTGGTTGTTTATACATGGCTTTGTTACAGTCATTGAACTACAGCCACTGCAGAGCCTGGGGGGAAAAGGATCCATCACAGAGTTCCTCACTGCACAGCTGGTGCTGCACAGACACCAGTTATTACCCAGAAACTTTAGCACTGACTGGAACAAACACACATTTGCAATGGTTCCAACCAAACTTTGCCTCTGATAAAGAAATTAAATACTAAATACTCTTCTCCTGGGTTGTGAACTCTGCCAAGCATCAGTCTAGTGAGAACTTTATAACAAAAATTCATTCATTTATGGAAGCTGGAGTTTTCTAATGAGTAGAGTGAGTCACTCTAGTAGTGAAGTAATACAGAGCTGCATTCTAATCACAGATTTCCATCTGGACCATTTATTTGTGAATTTATGTTAAAAGATGAAACTATTTCAGCTACAATTTGGGTTTTTTCTTGCCACATTTTACCCTTACTCGCTCTCTCTTTTTTTTTGCCAATAAACGTATTTCCCCTGCTTTTTTCACCCAATCTCTGCATTTTTCTTGTATTCGACCATTTTCCAGCATCAAACAAAAAACTAAGTGCATTTATGAATTATTGGAAAACCCAGATGTATCTCTTTTCTTTAGCCCTTAGTGAAGTCTGTCTTAAATTTACATTTTATTAGGAGACGTAACCTAGCATATAAATTCATTGCTTCAAGACAATCAGAATAGAAGGCTCTACCACATAGTTCCAAGAAAAATCAGAAAGAAGTTGTAAATTATAAAACAAGTTTTCTTGTTTCTCCAGTGTAAATTTGGTTGGCGGATTTGGGACTCATTTAGTTGGAGTCTAATAGGGACACTAATTGTCTTCAGATTATAATTTTTAGATGAGTATAGAATCACAAAGGTAACATTTAAAGCTAAACTAATCCCATGTTTACCCACTAATATCTATCATAAAAGTGTCAATGTTATTATGGCAACTGAAACACAAGTGTTAATGTGCACTTAGACAGTCTAGCCAAAAGCTGCTTATCTATGTAGCTTTTGAACTATATCAGACAAATCCGGGAAAAATTATGTCTATCAATATCAGTATTCATATGGCTAAAGGTGTTATTTTAATTTGAGAGTTTTTACTGAAGGCAAATACAGCAGATGGATAAACAAAGACATTGGATGGTGATCTATGAATTATGAGCCTCAATCAGAGACAGTCAGATTAAGTATCTCATTATACCAATACCACAGTCACTACCTTCATGACCAGAAAAACTACCTCTGTTGAACAGCTAAATAATTAAAAAGGAGCTATTAAGAAGTCATTTCTCCAATTAAATCACTCAATTAGGCAGACAGCACACCAAGCAGTTGTCATGCAAGAAAAAAGCAGTGAATTTTACAGAAAAAGAGGTAAACCTGAGCTCTATTTTTTGTTGTTGAGACAGATTATTTCCACAGGTTTCTCAATAGCCCCATGCACCAGCTTGGATATCTCATACATTGGTAACTGATATTCACAGGAACGAGTTAACGTGTTTCTTATTCATTTCTACAGGAGTGAGAAAGATTTAGGAAGGAAAATATCTGATTATTCAACTGCGCTGTCAAACTTGGTGCTTGACAATGGCACAAAGCTGTAAAATGGACAGCTCCCAAAACTAGAGGCAAGTAAAACTGTTCCAGTGTAGTGGGCTGCATCCTTGCCCTGAAAGTGAAGGTGATCTGAAACCCATTTCAAAACTATGTGCTCTGAAGACAAGTGTATTGCTGAGATAGTATAATCAGGTGACTTGATAACAAGGGGTTTATAGGCATGAATAAATGCAGGTGATGAAACAACTTGCACCAGTAACAGCACTTAAGAGCTGACTATCTCCTTCTACCAGCATCTCTCTGGGGATTAAGGAGATAAAAACAATAATAAAGACTAGCATTAGTGATCATATAGACAAGCATGATAGCCAGGAGTCAGGTTTGGTAGAAAAGACTCATGCCCCACAAATCTGTAAGAAACCTTGAAAGAATTGGGTGTTCCTAAGTTGCTCCCAGTGACAGAATATTCTCAGCTTATCAAAAAGCTCCTAAAAGCATCTCTTTTCCTATATACATTAAAATTTCATGGTAGGAGAGGAAAGGTCTCTCATAGTTTCACAACCCGTTAGAAGTTTTCCCTGCTTATGGCAGGGGGGTTGGAACTAGATGATCTTAAGGTCCTTTCCAACCCTAACAATTCTATGATTCTATATATTACTGTAAAGCTTGAAAAACATTACTGAATTGTGAATGATCCATGCTCCTTTTATTTCTGTACCATAAACTTTCTATTCTCCACTCTGGCTTTATCAAGACCAAATATTTGCGTTCTAGACTAACATGATCAGTCATTACAACGTAAACTATAATATTTTCATTTAAATCATCTGCATCATATGTACTAGTGCTTTTAAATAAAATAATTTCTACTCAATAAAATGTAAAATCACAAGGTTATTTAAAACAGACCATTATTTAAAGCTAGCCTAACACTAGAACTTCACTATACGCACTAGTGACTTTGGCATGTACAGCTTTTTTAGTCCCTGCAGACAGCAAGATGATGGCTATATAACACATCCTGGATGTGGGTAATATAAAACATGTTTTACATACACATTTTGATAAGAACAATAAATTTAGCTGGGGAGGCAGGATACTTTAATACTCAAAGCTGTTCTGTCTCTTTCCATAGCATTCAAAGACACAGCGCAGCGATGATGTTGAATGGTGTCTACAACTAAGTACTTTACAAAATTCTGCAAGTAAACTAGCATGGGGTTCTTATTTAAACTGTAAGTCCTAAAAAACCCCAAAGCCTTAAAGTTGCAGCATTTGCACATCAGTGTCCGTCTTCCTTACGAAGCACTCACCACAGGAAAAGTAATTAACATTTTCTGAAGCATTTTCAAGTAAAACCTCTATGCAAACAGTATTTGGTAGTTTAACGCCATGCAGGACTTCAAGGCTATTGTACTTCTATTGCTTGGTTTCAATCTACTTCTGGATCCAACCCAGGTACAAAACTTTACAGCAATGACAGACCCAGTAAGCAATACCAGTTTTCGTTTCATGTATCAACACCATGGATTCTAGTGGATTTTCAGGATAAGCAGGACAGGACTGGTACATCTTGAATAAAGAATGCCGTTAGAATGGGAACTAAATTCTGAACTTTACTTGTTCTCCTGGAATGAGGGCATGAGTATTCACTTCACTACCTGACACAAAAGCAATCCACCTATCTAAGAACAACGAAAAGAAACTTGTTTATTCTCCCAGAACTTCAGGATTTTCTACCACAACCATTTAAAACAATTATGCATTAATTTAACTGTTTCTACAAGCACTCCAGGAATGAAACTTTGGAAACACCTAATATTTTTCAGTCCTAGGGGTAGAAAAATACACCTACATTACTGAGTGTGGCATCTGTGTTATATATTTGTGGCAACCAGTTATTAAATCCAGTATTCTCCCCAAAAGATTATGTTGTCCAGCATTCAGGGGGACCTGGCCTCCTGGCTACCAACTGTGCTCTTTGGAGCCTCCTGACCAGATTTAGCCCAAAGTACAATCCGTTTAGTTCACAGCAGCTTCCAGAGATTCCCAGGAGGCTCTGAAGCTCTCTTACACCATGTGATAAGAATAGATACATCTGTATTTTAATTCATATGATGAGTATCTCCAGCCATGTAATAAGAGTGTGCATGCATGTATTTGTATACTCCTTCACACAGACAAGGTCTTCCCAGGATGGTGGTAGGGGGTGTGCCTGTCCAATACTTTTCTCCCCCATGGTGTTCAACCCTTAGCTGGCATCCATAGAAACAAAATATTGGCATTATCATTTCATGTTACAGACTGTGACCATGAGACTGGGAACATTTGCTGCTCTGGGTATGTTTACTCTGCATAATTCAACAGTATGCAAATATCTAAGTTAGATACATATCAATTAAGATAGCTAGCAATGAGGTAGCTCCAGAAATGGAAACTACACTAACATGATAATCCACCCATGCTTGTTTATACTGCTCAAAGAATTTAGACACACAGTGCTGTATGGAAATACCTGCACTATTATTTACTGTAGGCATACCAGCAGTGTAAATTCCTTTGCAGGGCAAGAAAACTCTTGCAGAACAGGTAAAATTCTAAGGCTCCACAGCTGAGTGACAAGTCCTGAGAAGTGGGGAAAGAAAAAAAAAAAAGAAAAGAGAAGAAAAATCTTGAAAAAGTTTCTTCAACAATGAAGATTTTGGCAAGAAAGGAAGGCGCCACTTCCACAACATTCCTTGAAGACGCCTTGGAAAAAAAACTGGCTTTTCAACTGACAGTAATGAACTAGCGTATATGTATCTCATCAGAAATACAATCAAATCAAGTTTCAGAAGACTAGCACTCTCTTTTCTGCTATTATTTGAAAGTCAGAACAAAGACTCAATAAGGAAAGAACGGTTTGTTTTGGAAAGGCTCCACAAGCTCCTTTCATATAAAAGTCTAAAATCCTGAAGTCATCAGATGTTTTGAGTACAGTTATTCTTTGAAGAGTGGTTCTAAAAATTATATTCTAATTGTTCCATATGTGTTCTCTCCGCATGACTTACATGTATTAACTCAGTTTGATTGAACCCCTCCAAAAAAATCCAACACAGAAAGAATACGTGAACATATTTTTTTCACTTCTCAAAAAAAAAGGTATTGATAGATTATATGTCCATCTATAACAACAGTGTATTACATATATTTTTTATGCCAGACAGCTGCTCTATAACTATTTACAGTCTTTTCTGTAAAAAGAGATTTAACATCTTTATATAAATAACTTGCAACCTCTAAGAACAGGAGGCTCAGGGGAGGCTTTATACTCCCTCCAATTACCTGAAAGGAGGTTGTAGTAAGCTGGGTGTCAGGCTCTTCTCCTAAGTAAGAAGTGCTAGGACAAGGTGAAGAAATGGCCTGAAGTTGTGTTGAGAGGTTTCAATTGGATAGTGGGAAAAATTTCTTCACTGAAAGGGTTGTCAAGCTCTGGAACAGGCTGCCCAGGAAAGTGGTTGAGGTACCGTCCCTGGAGGTATCTAAAAGAGTGTGGATGTGGCACTGATATAGTTTAGTGGTGGACTTCAGAGCACTAGGTTAATGGTTGGACTAGATGATCTTAAAGGTCTTCTCCAATCTAAACAATTCTATGACTCTCTTCTGTATTTGAAATAGAAACCTTTGCAAAAGAAACAAGATGCTTTATTTTTTATAACAATGCAATACCGGCCTAATTTTATGTTCTCTGTATATTTGTTTTGATACAAACAATTGCCTTAATTATTATATGCTCACTGAAAGCACAGATCTAACAAAGGGTTTTCCATGTCTGACCACCTGAGTAAATGAACCCAAGGATATGGAACAACCAGACCAGCAGTGACTGATTTTCACTTATACTCTCAAAGAAATACAAAAATTTTTGCACAGCTGCAGAAGGATGATTTTGGGTTCATCTAAACTAGTTCAGTTTCCACGAGAAGGCCTTTGCACTCCTCAGAAGGCAGGAGGATATAAACCACTTTATTATGATATTATTTCCAACCTTGTGGCAAAATGAACCTTAGCAAATACATAAAAAAAATATAGTCTTTAGATCAATTAGATGCTTAAATTACATAGTGCTATGTCAATGTGAAAATAGTGTCAACACTAATGCAAAATAGAAGATATGCTTAAATTCAAGTTATTTGTCAGACACCATCTGCTTTTTCTTTCATTCTTTTCTGATTCTGATCTGTAAGAAACCACATCAGTATCAAATATCACTTAGTTCTTACTCAAACAGAGCAATCCAGACACAGCGGCTGCACCAGCTGACTTAGCTGACCTGGGCTCAGAGTAAAAACAAACCCCTATAAATCCCCAGATGTAAGCAATTGAATAGTGATCAATTTAATTAACTGAACAGCTTTCCAAAGTTTATTGTATTGTTTTAACCCTCTGGGCTTCTTCAAGAAAGGTAACTTGCAATTTGCTTTCAAGGGCAGGGTTTGGACAGAGGGCTACATATTACTGGCTTCAGACACTTTAGATTCCCATTGATAAAATACAAATCCCACACATGAAAGAGATGCCTTTTCCCTTTTTCAATTAATAGTATTAAAGTAACTATTTTTGTAAGAGTTCCTTCAACAATTCGAGAAACTACATTACAGCAGTTTCTCTAATTCCACTCAAAACTGATTTTGAGTGGAAACCTCAGGAATAACGTTTCCTTTAAAATCAACTGGTTTGGTTACTGGTCCTATATGCCTTTTACAACTTTATACTTGTATTACAGATGCCACATCAAGTAACCTACTCATTTCTTTCAAACAAAACAACGAATGTACATATAATTGTGACCCACGATTATATCCATTAACTGCAGATGCAAAAAAAAAAATTACACCACACATTAAAATGAGCTCAAAAAGACATTTTAAAGATATTGGCAAAACATCTCCTAACCTAGATACTTGTCCTGAAGCTGCATCTCGAGTGATTTCCCCATGTTGCCCACTGAAATTAATGGAACTCTGCTATGATTTAACATGAGTGGGATTTCAGCCAAGATGCATAATGATAGAGTGTAACTCTTGTTTTAAAGTCTGCATTGTACAAGTTTGTATAACGTTTACTAATGTTTGTATAGCGCCTAGCACAACAGGGCTGAGGCTTCTGGGCACTACCACAACATAAATTAATTCTAATGCAGTCTTTATATCTGAGGGAAACATAAAAACTACGAGGATTAAGCTCAATTATACACATTTTAAACAATCTGCTAAATAATATGGCATAATCAACTTCTAACCACAAGCTATTCTATTTCCAATTATTTCACTTTAATCTTTGTAATGCACATACTTCACAAACCCTGTGGAGTTAGTTCTACTGACTAGGGACAATAGTAAGATCTACTTACAGAGACAAAACCGTTATATTTGCAGAGACTCGTCCCAGATCTGGAATGATCTCCAGTTCATTGTTGTTCAACTTCCTATTAATGTTAGAAAATGGAGAGTCAGCTTTCATGGTAATCAGAAATATGTACATTGGACTTGCTAAATGGCTGAACAGTGTCATCCCAAAATTAAAAAATAATTTCAGTTCCACTTGATGCAAAGTATCAGAAAAGCAAGCATCTTTGTTGTATAACCAATTGTTAGAAACAGGAATACAATTAGCATACACAAACATTGGTTGGGGTTTTTGGTTGGTTGGGTTTTTCTTTGTTTTTGTTGCTGCTGCTCTTCTTTTTTTCAGGGGGGTTGATTGTTTGGTTTTGTTTGTTTTTTATTAAGACAAATTAACTTACACTTCCTGAAGACTGTGAAGGTGATCCAAGAGACTGGTCTTGATTGAAGATAATTTGTTGTGACTTAAGTCCCTAGGAGGTTACAAAAACAAACAGCCTGTCAGTTTTGCCATAAACATAAATTGTGTAAAGCAATACAATTTCAACCCAAATTATCATTTGTTTCCAAGTACATAAAAAGGGTTGGGTTTTTTATATTAGTAAATTAGAATACAAACTTATTTGAGTATACAAGTAGAACTAAGTGTAAATACCTTGACTGTTCATTGCCAGCAGTGTCAAAGAATTTCCTATACCTCTGAACAATTTAGAGCCATTCATTGGGATGTAGTAGACATCCCAATGTCTAAGAGTGTAAGACCCATGAAAAACACCTTAAGATTTTGACTCATATACCAACAACAACCCCTCTGCCCCATCTCTTCACAATAAAATACCTGGCTAACACAACCTCTTGATTACAAGGAAGACTCATAAACCAATACTCATTGCAGACTCATTCCTTGAGTCAGTTGCATCATTTACTCTTCTCATTTCTCTAAAGCAATGCATAATCTTAAGTACACAATGAGGACTGTCCATAAATCTCAACACTATTTGCATGCTTTCACTCAATGCAGGACTCCTATATAACCAAATTTAATGGCAATCTTAAGCAATATCACAAAAACATAGGAAAGCCTAACTCTATTCTGAATTTAAGATGTCTGTATACTAGTTACATTAATATCACAATCACACTTGGAGAAGTAGCTTGAGTACCCAGCTTGTGCCAGTCTGCACTGAAGATCCCAAATACATATACCGATGCAGCTTATAAGAAATCTTGTAAGGGTCTTTGCAGTGTTTCTACAAAATAAGCCAGGGTACCAGGAATGCAACACATTTTCTTGACCACTGTCAAGAAATTATTTTCCCTACAGACACCATACATCTTTACCATGTGTCCTAAATATTTTACAACACGGTAAAACAGAGTCCTAAGAAGCTTTTGTGTAGCCTCAGAAGTAGTGGAATCATCACAGAAATAAAAGAATGACCACACAATAGAAGGCAGAAAAGCAATTACAGAAACGCAAGCTTGCACAGCCATAGAGATCTGCACAAGAGGCAGAGACTCATAATTGCTTTTCTAACCATGCCTAGCCCTCTTGAAGACCTCCCCCTTCTTAGTCGTTCATCCACCAAAACATGCACCTTCCTGCTCATGCACTGCAATCTGTCACTAACTCACTTGCATTAATTCAGCCATCTGCAAAGTGCTCACTGGACATACTAACACTGAGCTTCTCCAAGCCAGCAAAAAAACTGCACTATTTTTAATGAGTTCTTAAACTCAGACCTGTGAGAGTTTGCAATGCAGAACTGCACCAGCATGCTTCAGCGGTGAGCTGCTGTAGCATCACAAAAAGGCACAAAAGTTTCTTACACTTCATGATACTTTTCCCTGTGCTAATTAAGCGTCGAACAGCCATTCAACATGCAGGGACCCCCATCTAGCCATGCAGGCATGAAGTGTATTTCAAGTTGAATGTATGAGGAAGCTTTCACTTTTTCCGGATAATATAACGCAGTACAGTCACCTATACTGGCCTGGCTGCCATGGATGTGTGCACACCCCATCCACAGTTCTGGCTGTGAAGAAACCTGACTATCAGCATACCGTTGCTGCACACAGCCCAGAACTGACTTAAACTGAGACAAATCTAGGGTCTGTGCTAGGTCTTGTGCACTGTGACTAAATCCTGAACAACTGCAGATTCAGAGAACTCTAGCTTCTCTACACCCACCACTGAATAACCCTGAACACAGGTGTAATGCTGCAACCAAGCCACGTACCTATGTTTCTTCAGCAGCACATGGGAACGATAAAAAACTTGTTTTACACTCCCCCAACTGTTTGGTGCTTTATGCAGTACTTGCTCAATATTGCCAAGACAATTCCTGGCATTGTCACTTTTGTCCTCCCTTGGAGCCAGTGGTTAAAAATAATAATAAAACTCAAACATTAAAAATAATCCCAGGCACATATGGGCATTACAAGGGGTACCATCAGTACCCAGTTATGAGGTGTGCTCTGAGCCAGCAAACTGGATCAGGCCCAGACAGCTGCAGATCTGTGGCACTGGTGTCTGGCACACGGCCACAGGCAGGGAGGAGATACGCACCTACATCTTCCAAGCCAGGGCTGCACAGGAGCATGCAAGAGCAGACCTGCAGCTGCGAAAGGCATCTTCCAGCACAAAAACAGGGTGTGAGGGCTGGGTGGAAACCCCCTAGAGAGGGGAACACTCTCCAGCACCTTCAGGTGACTTCAGAGGAGCTGTTTTCTAAGTCTCCATTCTGGAGTCAAGCACTTAATACATATCCGTGTCTTCTCCCAGTGTCCAAACCCCAACAGATTTAGGTGTCTAAACCACGTCAGACTTCCCTCTTCAAGATGTAAAACCAATACAGTGTTAACATTTTCAAAAACCCACAAATGCTAGTTTCATCATAATGATTTTGAGGTCTCCTGTAAATGAGGTTAACCACACTTGAGTTAGAGGACTGCATCTTTCACTGCTTAAAAATCTAGTGCAAACATTTGTCTGGCCCTAGATTACTGAAAAATCCCTTTGTTTTCAGCAGCTGAAGGTATTAGCTGCATAGATCTCAATTCTGCATTCTTAAATACTGAAAAAATATGCTGTTACAAATATCTAGATGGGACTCCAATTTGGTGCTTTACAGCAGACAGAGTAGAGACAATTTTTACCCTTAAACTTAATTCTATATTTGGCTTTAGCCTGTAGGGATTATAAGAACTATGTAAATAAACAGCCAAAACTCAGTGAAGTTATGCCTGTTAGTGCCTAATATGTTACTACTCCTCATGCTTCAGACAAGACTTAGAAATCAGTAATTATTTCAACAAAGAGCGTTCAACATCAGTACTAAAACCCTGCATTTCTTCATTTCATCCAAAAACCCTGCAAATGGTTTATTTAAAACATGTTTGCCTAAAGGACCTACCAGACAGTAACAGACGTGAGTAGATTTGTTCTGCTGGAGTTATAACACGTTAAAAAAAAAGGGGGAAAAAAGAAAAAAAAAATCTGGCAGAGTCCTTAAACTATAAAAATCCTGCAATTACAACCACTGCTGTGCATGATCACCACACTGGAGCCAGACACTTTCACTCATAGCTCAAGCTCACATCCATCTGGAGTCTATCAAGGCAACCGTGAGCGTAACAACTTACACTAGGTTTCAAACTATTTATTTTTTTTGTGTTTGTTTTCTAACACTAAAGATAGCCTCAGATTTTCCAGGTAGCACCTACTTTAAAAAAAAAAAATGCATACTTACAAATAACTCATTCGTGGTTTACTTACAGCAGGTTGTCAAACACAACCTGCAAAAAAACCCAAAGCAAAACAACAAAAAAACCCTCTGCACAATACTGAATCGCCTGTTTCACACAGCTGTATACATACTTGTCTATCAGTTGTTGGATAAAAAGAAATTAATTATATTTTATTAAATATTATTTCAGTACTACTGGCATGAGAAACTTTTTTTGGGGGGAGCCTTGCAAGTTAAATATTTAAGTTTTTAAATCAGAGTAGTTAGAAGTGAACCAAGGGTTAAAATATTTGGCTTCTACTAATACTCTTAAGTGAAGCTTAAGCCTATAAAAGTTTCTGAAACTTATAAGTATTGGATCTGAGGCATTTTTTAAATATAAAAATCTATCATCTGTTGCAAAGCTGCAAGTATATTTCAGTTCAGTGCATTTCTCAACAGATCTTAAAACAAGTATGAAGGTTTGAAAATGAATCGGTATTTTTCCTTTAGAGAAATGGAACTGACAACGCTAAAACACTAAGATTATTACTATGCATTTTCCATTTCTGAATTTTCCTTGTCTGTTAAAAACCACATTACAAGTGGAGAGAAAAGTTCTACTCTGTGATTACTTTCGCTACTAGAATTTCAAAAGCCATGAAAGATGCAACAGTGAGTGAACTCAGAAACTTCAGAAACCAGATTTATATTAAGAAATTCTTTATAACAATAAAAAGTATATATACCTGTTCTTCACCCCAACCTTCTAATAAAAGTGATTGAGCACTTAAATAGAATTGCCTCCACTTGAAAAAGCATGCCATAGTTTTTGAGGCCTTTTAAGAGCCTGTTTTATGAAAGAAACTATTTTCTATATTCCATTACATTTGTACGGCCATCTTTTGCAACTCACAAGTCTTTGAATCAGAAAACTGAAAAGTATCACTGAACATCAATGTCTGCATGATAAAAAATTGAAAGGAAGGCCCAGCGTGTAAAGGGAGAGTGTTTCTTCACACATTTTATACATACAACTTTTAGACTCTAACTTAATTTACAACACTTAGTCACAATTATCATCTTCTTCCTTAGAGAACTCAGAAACCTGAGCCCCAAGTCAAATTTTAAAATGCAAATCCAGCAACAGCTTCTTAATCAGTCCCACAGGGGCCTATAGAGCTGCTAATTCAGCAGAAATCAGGAGAGCTGAAAAACAAAAAGCCAGGCTGTAGCTGTTTTAAGACACTGATCCAAAGTGACTCATAAATCAGCTTGCTATGTTCAAGTTTTAGTCTGGAAAATATTGAAGAACAGCTGTGAAAACCATACAGCCCTTTTTTCTGGCAATCCTGCTAGAGAACTAGAGGATTTATAAAATGTAAATACTCAAGATGTAATACAAACACAAGTGAAAACCATCTTTCAGACTTTCCCTCCTGCCCCACTGACAACTTCAGTATTCTTCAGTGAACCTGGAGAGGGCTATGGCAGTGCCACTGGGAGCATGCACACACAGAAGCACTAGCCAATGCTCCACACTACTCACTTCACTCCTCCACCTCCAGCTCTGCTACACCAGCTCTAACAAATCCATGTTCCTGCAATTTCAGGACACACACCCTGGAAGTAAATGGAAATTTAACTCCAAAACTATTTGTACACAAAGCCATTACAAATGTTTATCAGTTTTCAGCAGACTGTTATCTTCCATACAAAAGATGGTCTTTTTGGCTAAAATGACAGCAAAGCTGGCATTTTAGCCTGTTTACACCCATTCAGTGAAGTCACTTCCGCACAAAGCAGTAGCCTCACACCTGCCACCAAAAGGAAGAGGATGTAACTCAGCCCTCCAGCTCTTTTGGTTTTTTTATTTCTCTCCTTAAGGTCATGCAGCCTTCCCACATTAGGCACTCTCATTTTATTTCACTGAGGAAATTTGAACACAAAAGGCATGACAGAGTGAAATGAAGCTTCAAAAAAACCAACTTCATCTGACCTGCTCTCCATCTGGGCAAGCAGACAGATGGGCAGAGGAAGGTGTAAAGCCCAACACGGGCCTAGACCTTCTCAGGCACAAGAGCTCTCACCTTCCTACTTGGGAGATCCCACTTGCATATGTTGAGAACATGGTGTAATAGTTGTTTTCTAAAGAGGATTGGAAAGCCTGCAATTAAACCACTAGCCTTTGGCTATACCCGCTATGGCCTTGCATGGAAAACACAGTAAACATATACCAATAAAACTCATACGCAATCTTTTATAATTCATAAGTGTACAGTTTGTTGCAGCAATAATCCAGGCTAGTCAAACTTTCTTTTTTTTGCATATGTAAAACTGAAATGCATTATAATCCTCAGGATTGTGCAATCCCAGCTCTAACTTCTGGGGTAGCTGGAAGTAACAGACAACTTTCCTTGTTCTCTTACTAAGAGGGCAAGGAAGAAAGAGGAGGGCACTTCTAGGGCATCTGACACAAACAAAAGAAATATTTACACAAAAGCGGCCAGACCACATGGTTTGGTGACACCTACAAAGACGTACTCCTGTGAGTTTAAGAGCTAGTGACACAGCTGTCCAATGAGTAATCACAGCAGGGCTTCTTACAACAGGCCAAAGCTTATTTATACAAGTGGAACTTATTTTCTCACACTTTCAAAGGAATGTGAAGTTACATAAGGACAATTTACACTACCAAGGGAATTCTAATTAGAAAAGCCTTCCCTGTGCTAACAAAAAAGCCCTGCAATGTGTTCTATTGTCTTTCAGTAATGTAAGTGGAAAAGACAAATTTGGATTACTGCTAATGCAAAATGCTTTTTAAAGCAGCTCTTGAAATGAAAGTCCTGAGATTCATCCCCCCTTTTTGTTTAGCATGCTGTCACACCTGAATTTTAACTGAACAGCCCTAAAGTAAGCTAAGCTAAGAAACTAAGCTACGAAGCTTAGCTTTAGTATCAAAAAAGCCTTAGGTTGGTCAGAAAACTTACTCTAGCACACTCAAATAGTTCAAACGAGCAGGAGGAATGAAACTTAATAGGAAGCAAAACCAGTTGTTGAACATAAAGCAGATCCGGCACTTGGTTCATATGCTTCAGTCACATAAGCCAAAAAAAAAAAGAAAAAAGGAGAAAATTAACAACATTTATTTCCTCTCACACTTTCCTGTAACACTCCTGGAAGTATTCAACTCCCAGAGCCATTCCTGTGTTCAGTTCCATCTGGTGTCAATACAGCCATCCACGTTTCATGAGTAAAGCAGCATGACCTCCAGACGAGGCAATTGAACAGAATTAGCCACAACTAATTGAAAGTCTTCCTGTTTACTTTAAAGTCCTTATCTCAATCTGCTTTGGAAATGTAATAGAAAATTAATACGGCTAATACAGAAGATCTCTGAGTGACAAAGGATTAAAAACAAATGGGAAAAGTTCCTCAGATATTTTCAAGCTTTTAGAAAGCTCCCATAACTCAGGCTTTGCCCATAAAAGTTTGTCACAGAAAAGTTACGTTTTCTACAGATGGCATTTCAGTCCACGTTACTGCGGATCCGGTGAGCCCGTGCCACCGGACCCAGCGATGAAGCTCTGCTCATAGAAAAGCCATTACGGACCAAACTACAGAGGAATCGACGTGAAAAACCGCACAAGTAAAATCGAGACCCAGCTGTCCCGGCACGCAAATCAACACTAACTTCGTGACTACCGCACGTTTTCCAACAAACTCATCAGAACTTTCTTCCTCCCGCTCCCAAAACACCGAGAGGCGCTCCCGGGCCCGCTCTCATTTCCATCACACCGGGGCCGCAATCCCGCTGACAGCTTGGCCGCCGGCTGCTGCCTCCCACCCCGCGCACCTCGCTGCCGGCACCGCCACAAAACACGCGCTTCCCTCCGCAAAATCCCCTCCGCGAACAGCACCGCAGCCTGTCCGGAGCAGAAGATGGCGGACGGGCGCTGACCGGCACCCCCAGCCCCCCGCGGTGCCCGCCGCCCCGGCACTCACAGTTGCACCGCCCCCCGCGGCAGCCGCTCGGGCAGCCCTCTCAGCTCCAGACGGCTGCAGGCGACGAGGTGACCGGCGCAGCGGCAGGGCGCTGGGCAGCGGGCGGCGGCGTGGTCCCCCAGTAGAAGCAGCAGCAGCAGCAGGAGGAGGAAAGCAGCGGACACCCCGCGCGTTCGGCGGGGCATGGCGGGCTCAGAGCCGCTGCCCGCGCTCTCGTCCCTGGCGTTCCCGCACTGACAGACCCGTGCGCGGCGCGACCTCCCGCCTCTCAGCGCGGGTGGCAGCTCCCGCTCATGCCCCAGAGCCGCCGCCAAGGGGGGAAGGCGGTGGGAGAGCGGGATGTAGGAGAAAAGTAATGGGAGACAGCGGCAGGGGGCCACAGCACCGCCCGCCAGCCACTCCGCAAACTTTCCGCCGCCTCAGCCCGCCTCCGAGCGGTCGGGGGAGCCCCGAGCACGGCCCGCCCCATCGCAGCCCCCTCCCCCTGCCATGTGACGGCCGGACCGCCCCGCCGGGCCGGGGCTGCGGGTGTGGGGTGGTGGGTACGGGAAGGGGTCCGGGTCCGGGTGGGCTGCGGTCGCGCCCGGCTGCTGCGGCGTCCCGGGCCCGCTGCCCGGCTCGGGCGAGAGCCGGCGGGTGGCCTCGCAGCACAGCGGGTGCATGTGTGGGCCCTTGCTCCCTTCAACGGCCTCGCTAGGGCGGGCAGCAGCACCCCGCTGCAGTGAGCATCGGGCACTGTCCCCGGCGTCACCCGCTGGGCGCGGGCAGAGCCACGAAGGCAAAGGTATGGAGGCCCTGCCCGTGTGGGATTCCCCTTCGCCATCGCACTGGTTTAGCATGGGTTGGGGCAATCCAGAAGCTGTTCTGGATTGCCCCAACGGCTTCCCAGCCAAGCCTGGGGTCACTGGCGTGTAAAAGGTGAGGTGAGGTTATGTCCTGCCTTCTGGGTCCTACTCGGCTAGTCCAGACACCGTAATTAAGCCCATTATATTCCCCACAGGATCCCAGCTCCAGAGGTTCAGGGAAGTGGGCAGGGCGTACAGATTCCACATCTCTGAGGTAATCTATGTAATTTAAGTACATACCTATTGTTCAAGTTCCATATGTAAGCCCGTTCCTTGCAATGGATTCAATTACTGTAGGCTTCACACACCCCTAATACCCAGCAGCAGACATCAGACTGCTCACAGGCACTGTGCTATCTCTGCCACCTCTGTGTTTCACCTGAAAGACTGTAAATATCTTAGGCACTGGGAACCTGGAGCCTCAAAAGCCTGACTGCTCCGATATAAAGATTTGTAGGGCTGAAGCTTTGTCCCTGTTTTTGTTGATCCCATGTGTATCTCAGGATGCAGGTGAAATTAAAGAAACAAAACTATATTTTAATCAAGAATCATGAACTAGCAAAGCCAAGCTGGCAAGCCCTGTGTGACTACAAACATTCATGTGCTACTGTCAACTGTTTCAGACGCATAGGGTGTGTAGAGCTTGTGGTGTTCTGTCAGCTTGTGCTCTATTGACCACTGGTGCTCCTTAAGGAGATTGCTGCGGGAAAACAAGCAAATACTATAGGGACATGCATTTTTTTCTACACTTCAAACAAGCAAAGAAACAAAATGACATGATAAAAAGTAATTAGTGTATACTTACAAGTCACTATCACTTATTTCTTGCAAATGAGTATTGCTTTGGCATCACTGGCATGTCATAATTGTTCAGTTTCTTTGCAGCCGCTGCCTGGCTTTCAAAAATGTTGACATTAGATGAACAGAGCCCATGAAACACTGAGCTGTTCTAAACAGCCAATGGGGCAATGCTAGATTCTGATTTTCAAAGTTATCTGCCTGTACCTGTTCCCGTTGAAGTCAGTGGGAAAGCTTCTTCTGTTTCCGAAGTGTCAGCATTTGTTCTAGCTGTCCAGTTGTTTCACACCATTATACTAAGATACAGAGACCTTGGATGTGTTCTGTCCATTTAGTTAAAAATATGTTATACTTGTTACTTTTTGCAAAGTAATCAAAAATTCAAGTGGAAGACCTTCATGTTTATGTTGCTCAAGGGAATTATTAAGCACTTTACTAAAATGGATTTAAAATAACTAAGCCTTGTACTACAGTTCCCAGAATGCACAGCAAAGAGCTTCTTATTTGGGAAAAATAAGCTTGTATTATCTGGAGTGTTGGCAAGGGCAGCGATTCACTAGTAAGTAGCAACAGAGTTGTTAAACTGTCAGTTTTAATATCCGAAGGAAAGGAAAAATGGAAACAAAGAATTTTGAACTTATTTTATCGTAGCAGTCAGTAATACACACAGTGCGTATTTGAACTACAGAAAAGAGAGAATCTTAGAAAAGAAAGCAGAAAAAAGATGAAAATGCTGAAAAGGGCAAGAACTTCTGTTTCTGTAATTTTGAAAACTGCTCATGCAGTCAGGGAATACTGTGCCCTTTGTAAAATACTGATGCATATTTAGTGCTAATATATGAAGCTGTTTTAAGTTAAGCAAGGTAAATCAATTCAGAAAATTAATCCATCTGTCTTTGCAGCTTCTTTTCTCAAAATACTTAATAAAACATTTTAAAACTGATTGTGTTACGAATTCAGAAAATGCTTATGTGTTGTACTTCAGAGCCCATGACAGAAAGTCTTTCATCCCTCAGGGGGATTTGCTTTCTTCAGAAGTCTCAGGGACCAGTTCTGAACCTGATTCGAATGCTGCAAGTGCTGGCAGCCCCAAAGCCCAGTGGTCTATTCATCATTATGAGAGACCACCATGACTGTATGTCAGCAAATGCAAATGTCTCCTTCACAGGTGTGACTGGATTATATCTGCCCTAAGTAAGCTTGCACCAAAATGAGCTGCTTCACTGTCCTCTACCCTGTTATCTCCACATGTAGCAAGGGATTTCTGATGACCCTTGTTTGGCATCATCATTAGTGTAAATGCATATTCAACAGGATTAAGGAACTGATTTTACTGAAAACCCATAAAAAATAATAACACACACACACCTCTCCACCCTCCTCCCTTTAGTTCTGAGTGGGAATAAATTCCTTGTCCAGCTCTCCATGTAGCTGCACAAGGAAGAGAAGTTGGTGGTTACACAAAGACAGGCCCTTTCTATGGCAGCCTGAATATAGGTCAGCCTGAGGGGATAACAATGAGGAGAGGGAAGCACTGCTGCAGAAAAAAATTCTTCTGAAACTAGACCCTAAAGCTCTCTCTTTGGGTAAAGAGATTGGTTTCCTCCACAAGTATGCTGGATATTGTAGTCTGAGTGAGTTGGGAGTAGAGGAAAGGGG
The DNA here is from genome assembly GCA_039877255.1 of Loriculus beryllinus. Taxonomy (NCBI): domain Eukaryota; kingdom Metazoa; phylum Chordata; class Aves; order Psittaciformes; family Psittacidae; genus Loriculus; species Loriculus beryllinus. The sequence continues at coordinate 26,621 of JBCJKH010030932.1, read as the reverse complement.
GTTGTATAGTGATTTGTAGACCCTTCATTGGGATGTTTTGGGTTGACTCTAATGGTGTCTTCTTCAGTTCCTGATTATTTTAAATCAGATAAACAGAGGTTTACAGATTCAAGTCCAAACATATGTTGTTTAAAATATGCATTCACTTCAGGCAAAAGACACACCCAGAAGCTGTCTAGGTATAATTTTTTTTACATATCATTAACACATTGAAATCGGGCACTGCTTTCAAGTGACCTACTTCCAGAAAAGGTCAACTTTGAATCAGGCTGGTTTTAACAGATTATTACAAGTAATTTACCTATTGCTAAGTTAAGCAAGACCAATTGAAGATACTGTGCATTTTCTGTTCCGAGTTAAAATTACGTTAGTAACTTCAACTGTTTAATCTAAATTCAGTTCTTTTAATCAGTTTTCAAAGGAGTTTCAAGACACTGGAGACAATTACATATGGTTGTATGCAGTTGTGTACAGTTAAACCTGCAGGATTTATGTCAGAAGGTCAAAAGGAGTGAACATTTACATCTGACGAATGTTTATGTTCTGTAAGCCCATCTCTGGAATTAAGTCTCCCCATGTTCTTCTCCTGGATCACCAGGTAATCCAAACCTGTGCCTAGTATTTGTTTCAGATTTTCTACTTTTCATAGGTAAATAAAGTGATTTAGGTAGTGTTCAGCAGCAAAAAGCAGAAGCAAAGCAGAACATTTCTTATGCTCTGATACATCTCAGTTCTGATGGAGTGAGATAGATATCAATCACACATCTATCCACTTTCCTATCAGGAAATGCCCCTGTAGGAGTATTAGCAGAATTAATGTCCTGTCTGTTCCTGAACTTTCCTAGTTATATTTTATTTCTAGTCAAAGAAGATGCTTAGAACTATCTGGGAGAAGGAAGAGTTCTTCCTCTCAAGATCATCACTCCCTATTGCAGGTTCCTCAGTTTAATCTGTTAAAAATAGTAATAAAAAATAATCTTAAAGCTAACAAAATTTTTCCTAAAGCCATGACTAGAGAGAGAGAGAGATGACAAGTGAGACCCATCTTGCTTAAAAAACAGAAGTGGAGTAGGACATGTTTTTTGTGAAGGCTGCTTGCATACATGAAATAGCTTGCAATAGGCAATAGAAGGTTTTGCCTCAGGCACTTGTCTGGAAGTTACTAGACAGTTACACAAAATCTCCCTACTGGATGCAGAAGACCCTTTTGACTTCTTCACTTTCTGTGTGTAAACAAGAACCTCATACAATATAATGGAATATATTTCATGGAAATGACTCTAAACTACTCTAAATCTCTAAAGAGGTTTCCTACTCTCCTTTTCTTCTGCCCATTGGTTGTAGCAATTGATATTACTTTTAATTTATAATAGCACTAAGACTTCAGGACCATTTATTTCAATTCCTATGATTAACCACTGCAATTTCACTTGCATTTGAGGAAAACAATAAAATGTTCTTAAATAATTTCCTAGTAACTGTGAATCTCGTGCTAATGTGTCATAAGTCCATGGTGAATATCCCAAGGTGCATACCGAAATTTATTTTTGGTAGTAATTATACATGACTTTGTGTGATCCAACACTGACGCTATGAAAACCAAATTAGGCATAATTTGAATGCGCTGATTGCAACCAGAAAAACTGTATGAACTCTTTCTGAAAACTTTGCCTAGGGCAGAAAATGTTCAGCTTTTATAGAATTCATCCAAACTGAGTGCTTGCCTCCATTACAAATAAACTTAAACATCCTAAGGCAATCCACATTAGTGACATTGTTAATGTCTTCAAGTCATGTCCTGCATGGGGCTAAGTGGGAAGTGAAGTGCATGATTGGAAAGACAATTAAACAATCAACATCTACAATGACATAACTTCAAAGAGGAAAAAAGAAGAGTTAGTTTTAGGTCATTAAGGAACACTCGTTGAAATGTTGTCAATTTGAATAAAAATAAGTAGATGTAATTTCAGTATGGTGCTGCTGTAATAAAACACCTGCCATGTCTGCTCTACTTGTTGTTTTAGTTTGTTGGGTTTTTTTAAAAATAATCTTTTTAAACGTTTTGTGGTAAGAAAGATCAAGAAATGGCCAAAAAGGGAATATGAAAGAAATGCCCTGTCTAACCTAGCGGTGGCTGTCCCAGACAGTAATGTCCTCAGGTCTTCCTTCCCCTTCGTTGGCATGGGGAGGTTACTGCACCTGAAGCACAAACACGTGTTCTCTTCTGCAATCAGGATGCAAATTTCTACCAGAGGAGAAGTGTGGGTACTTGAAGGCTGTATCTGCTTAAATCATCACATGCAAATTTGGTAAGATTTTTGTCAGTGTTTTGCAGCCCCCAGTGTTAAGTGTTCACCACATTTAGGTGTGTAACTCTCACTGAAGTCAACAGCTTAAGGAATCTCACAGGGAGAAATCAATGGGAGTCAGGGCCTAAATCTCTGAAGAATTTAGGTCTGATTGTCTGTTCGAGGGAGGGGTAGTGGGTAACAAGCTGCAGCTGGGACTCATCTTGTGTAATTTTAGCAATTTGGGAATTTGGTATCTATTCTAAAGCAGTTGGCTCGGCTTCTTTTGTAGTCAGTGGAGAAAGACACATCCAGAGAGTGATTACTACCTTTCTAAAATAAGCAATCAAGGCATTTGGAATGAATCAGCCTCTGGAGGATTTTTTCTTCTCTGCTGGCTAGAAGGACCCTTATGACTGGTTTAGATAGACCGTGGATTTTTAGATTCTTCCCACTCTGTGCCTTCAAACATACACTTTAAATACCTAAACAGACTAATATGTAAGCGTATTTCTCAAACTTCTTCTATAATAAGTACCTTAAATGTTATAACTAATTAGCAAAACTTATCACAAATATGAATTGTTGTCGTTTTTAATTTTATTATACTCCTGTAGTAGTTTGCTTTGTTGTCTGCTCATGTAAGAAGTTGTATTAAGGATTTATTAACAGATTAAATCTTATAAGATTTAGTGAAACAAAGGGGAAGTACTATGCTTGAGTGAAGGATCATATACAAACAAATACAAAATGAGAAGCCTGTGGAAAATAATCTAGTAGCAGACCACAAGCTAAATAAGTATGTGTCAACAATGTAACTGATGGGTTACATCAGTTGGAGTTCTCTATGTGAGAGAAAGGAAAAAAATGTTCCATTGAGGGCTGAGATGAAGTACTATATCCTATTTGGGGAGGCAGACATAAAAGAAGAGGAATGGAGTGGAGTGGGCTACACAAAGTTGGCAGCAGGCTCAGGAGGACACAATTTACAGCTCACAAAATGAATACCTGGTGTCGTAGCGCAGCACTTGAGATTTTGCACAGAGCTATCGCATTGCTGTCATTGGGGAACCAGTGAGTCGTAGCAGACTGCAGTGTCGTCTGAACTTGCTCCCTCTGTTTTGCTGTCTGCTGCTTGTTGCTTTCCCAATTATTATATAAAACAAAATAAGCAAGCACTGTCCCAGTAAGAAGTTGGTCAAACACACAGTGCACCACTTCCACAGCTGCTCAAGTGGTTACTTGCAAAAGCCATGTTTGCCAATAAAGTCTGACTTTTCTGAGCTGGAGCATCAAAGTGCAGGCTGGATCAGAAGGCAGCAAAACCAGCCTGCTGATCTGGATGGGCTAGGTGCCAGCTAGAGCCCAGCAGAAGATGCAGCAGTCACAGCACTGTGTACCAGCTGGCCAGATTGGTGAGCAACGGTCTGCAGCACGCTCTTTGTATTGATCTTGTTAATATGGAATTGGGAGAAACTGCAAAGGATACTGCTATGAATCCTCAACACTTTTCGGAATCTTGTGCAAGCAAAACTTTCTATGGCCTCTTTTACATCCCTCATATTCAGGCAACATGGTCTGGGGAGCCTCTGAAATGCAGATGTCGCCTTCCAAATAGCCCTGTTAGCTGCCACCTAACACTAGGAGACTGATGTTTGTCCTTTTCCTAACAGCCACGGCACCGTTTGGGGCCCTCAGGGACTTTGTCAACTGGGTTTTCTGCTTAGGGTAAGCTAATAGAACCATCAGCACACATTTCCATGAATGCTGTCTGTAGTTTTTCCTTTGTTGTTTTCCCTCCCAGTGTTGCAGCCTACTCATCTCTCTTATTCATTGCTCCCTTTCACTGGCCTCTCTACACTCTAAGATCTATCAAAGGAAATATTTAGCAGTGCAGAGAATTGCGTGTTGAATCTTGAAACACTTTCCTGGTTGTGTGCTGTCATCTCTGAACAAGAAACATCTGGGTCAGGGGTTCCTCTTGCAGTTGTGTTCTTTAGTGCTGTGGCAACTTATGGAGAGGAAATAAATAGGATAAAAAGGTGTAATGCATTAGCATTGCTACAAGGCAAATAGTTCTATGTACAGTTCTCTTCGAACTCTACTAGCCTTAGCAGTAGAAAAAGCAATCTTCTAGAGAGATGCCAACAACAGTGTCAGCATCTAACCTTATCCTAGGTGGATAAGAAGACATAGTGCCACAATGAGGGTTATTAGGTGCCTTGGCCGACATATGCATTATCAAAATCAAAGCAGTACTACCACATACATGATCAGGCTGGGCACAGGTCTGGCAGCAGTGATTAAGAAACCATAGTTTTCATTGAATTGCAGGCACTTGATAAATTAGTTATCTTTTGAATGATTTATAATCAGAAAAGTCTTCATAAGGTTGGCTAAACTGCTTATGAATTTCACAATATTGTGAAAAGAAAAAAAATGGAAGCTAGAAACTAAAGTAAACAGGAAGAAGTTCGCTGGTCATTTTAAATTCTGGGAAAATTACTACTTCTTTTAATCATAATGAAAAAAGATTCCACAGGACTAATACACCACTTTATTCACATTAATATTTTAAATTCTGCTATTTTTGTTAGAGAAAAGAATGCCAATGACAAACACAAAGTTTCTTTCGCAGAATTTTGATAAAATCATACACACACTTACCAAGTACCACATGTGAGTAATATTTCAGTTATCCCACTGATGTCACTGAGATGGAATTAAAAGTGCTGAAATTTCCAGTGATGGATATTTCACCGCAGCTGTGAGCAATGTGTTCCTCGGAGACTCTAATTCTTCTGGGGCAATGTTAAACCCTTGGACTTGCATCCTATTAGTAAAAGAATACAACTTTAAAATACTATCACAAGAGATCTAGCCAAGAAATTTAGCCTTGTGTATATTTCAGTTCATACATAAATTAATCTCTTACGTTATAAATAAATGTGCTTTTTACACGTATATATGGCTGCGTGTCAGGAAAAAAAAAATAAAAAACATAGCATATGTTAAAATAAAATCAACAAGGAGAGGGCATTCAGAGTTAAAGCTAAAACCATAATCTCTTATATGGCTTTTGAATGTATATCATTGTATAAAAAATGGCAGCAGTTATATATGAAGTTATAGGACTTTTGTTAATTAAGTATAACTGCCTGACTTCTTTTGCATTTTAATTCTCTTAAACTTACTCTAATGCTTTTCAAATCCTTAATTCTCTAATAGGTTGTCTTAAACAGATGTTTCTAGAGTAAGTATATATTGAATTATAAAATATGTTAAAGCAGCTCACACAAATTAATAGTTCTACCAAAGAGGTTAGTACTGACTACTTTGCAAATGAAAACAACCTTCTAGTGTTGTCATCATTACTTACATGGTATTACAGGCAGACACTGGTCTCCAGAGCTGTAATTGACTATTGTAAAAACCCTTCATTCAGAAGAGCACTTGAGCATGTATTCAAGAGGAACATTTGGACACAGAACAGACAGCCTGGTGGGGTTGATGGTGAAAACCCCTCCTGGCCAGGACCCCTTCTTGAACTGAGATCTGAGTGTGCAGACTTCGGGCAAAGCAGACCTGAGTAGTTGATGGGGAAGTCATTATAGCTGGAGTGGCCCAAAGCTTACATGTAAGCATGAGTGGTCCAAAGCCGTCTCTAGCACTACTTTTGAAAATTGGACGGCCCTGAGTAGCCTCTAGCCTGTGGCCTGAGAACCTTTCTATACCCATGGACTTCTTTTCAAGTGGGGAGGATGGAGTGCAGTGAAAACAGAGTATCCCTGTGAATACCATATTCACAAGCAGCAGTGGCTTCAGATTTTCCCATCCAATGCTCTGCCTGCTCAGACCTGCCCCTACCACCTTTTCCACAGTGTGAGCACAGCTGCTTGTGGTGCCTTACAGGAAGCCAGATCATGATTTTTTTTGTTGGAGTTATTTTTAACCTGGCTCTGTTCATTTGTCTGGTTTGCCATTTGGCCCCACAGGCAATGCCATAATATGAACCAGGAACAAGTGGCAAGGTGTTAGGGGTCCTCGGTGCACCTTGAGCTGTTCTTAGCACTGAAAACAGCACACCACATAAATCATGGTCTGAAGAATCTCATTTAATGTGTAAATCCAGTTTTGGGGCACTAAGTCTGAGATTAGAAACATCTCAGTCCCTTGAACTTAAAAAATCTCACTCTGCCTCTTCAAATGAATTCAATATTTTTCCACAGTTATCTTCATCCTCAAAACTCTCATGCACAAATTGTCTCACGTGACTGTTTAAACTTTATGCTGGATTAGAATGGATCTGTCTGTAGCTCAAACAAAGCTAGTTTAAGGTCCGAAAGATAGCATTAAACATCATATTGTCCAGTTTGTCAGAATGCAGTTGTGTATTCATGCCTGATCTGGTTCCAATTTGCACTTCCATTTACTCCAGTAATGCACAGTTCTGGTATTAAAGATCATGGAACTTGCAGTACAAGAAAAACAAGCTCATTTCCATAGGCCTAACAAACATGCATACTCCCAGTAAAAAAATGTATAGGGGCTCAAAAATTGAAGAATAGTTGAATGCAAACCAGGCAGCATGCATCAGTGCTTGTATTTTTAAGTTCTTCTTCCATTTCTAGTGCAGTAGAAGCTTGTCTAAAGCCACAAAGTTTGCATGTACGCTACACTTCTTTAATGAACTCTTTATTTTATTATTCTAGTTTCTTGATTTGAATTATGTGCAGTTAATTCTCAGGCCCCATTTTTATATTGTACGTGTAAATTTATATATACACACATTTATATATACATCTAGACATAAATATACTTTATATATGCTTTATACACGCGTGATATTTAACTTCATGTACTGCAATGCATTTTGGTCAGGAGGAGTACAGGAGGTTCAGCTTTCAGCTCAGACAGACTAGAGCAGCCTCAGGCTCAGCAGTCTGGCAGGAAAACCTGCAAATCCTGCTGCTCCCCACAGATTTCTGTGACTTGCAGTGCTGATAGAAACATCCTCTCTGCCGAGGCGTTAGAAGTTCCCAGATGCGGAACCTTTCCTTTGCTCTTTCAAACTCACCAAATTGTTATACAACTGCAATTTTGAGTCTCTTTGATGGGAAACTTGGAATATGTGTTACTGCCACACATACAGTAAATAAACATCAAGTAGGAGGACTAGCACTGAAGCTAGCGAGTGTTTTATTGCATGGCTTTAAAGAGGCTGACATTTCTCTCCATGAAAGAAAAGGCTGGGCATTTCTTCTCATCAGAAAGATGCTGTTCTCCAAGGGGGTTGGAACTAGATGATCTTTAAGGTCCCTTCGAATCCAAACCATTCTATAAGTCTATGGTTAATAGTACAGTGCTGTCTTGTAGTGTCTAACAGTGACCTTAAACGCAGTCCTACAGCTGCCCTGGATTTGGTGAATTATTCTGGGAGTGTATTTGGTCCATTCCAGGAAATTAATTAGAGCACTGAAAACACCACATCATGAAATTTAATTTATTTGGGATTTTTAAATTAATCTGTCGTAGATCAGGTTTTCAGATGGAAATTTCAGGAAAGACCAATGAAGTGTCTAGAGTGACACTGGAGAAAAATGTCCGGTAGGATGTCAAGGCTCATATTCCTTATTTTCATTTATGGTCTCAAAGAATGGGAAAAAAGCAGTTTATGTATATTTATAATTGGTAAAGACTATAAACACAACGGAAGACAACAAAAAATAAATGCAACATAGAGATACTAGAAATAGAGATGAGAGATAATTTAGGCTTCTCTTCCAGAAATGATTATACACATGCTTATTTTAGGAGTGTGAGTGGCCTTTTAATTCCAGCAGACTACTGCCATATCTAAAGTCATGCAAAGACATGAGAGCAGTGTTTTCTGAAGGGCATTAATCGTAGAAAAAAGTTAAGTCAATATATATATAGTGAACTGCCCTCTGAATTAGACTGCAATGAAGGAGAATACTTAAAGGGCGATAAAAAGATCAGAAAAGTAGGTGTACAAGTGAAAGATCAGGGGAGTACACTTCACAGCAGCACAGATAAAAGACTCAATCCTGTTTCACCCAACGGGACATCTGACATTTTCCTTTCATTAAATTCATATAAAGACGTGGGTTTTAACAAGCCACTTCAAAGTTAAGAAGCCTTTGCAAATGATTATGTTTACTTGTAAGAAAGAGGCAGAGTATTTCTATGTTACACTGAATAATAATTATAACTGGGCTTTTAAAAAGCTATTTATCTGGTATTTATTTGCTTTTCGAGGTTGCCTTCGACTGAGAGACCTAAGAAGCTTTCAGGAGCCATTTCCCATGCATAATGCTAATTAGAGCTCGAAAGAGCAGGCCTATTAGCACTTACTTTCCCAAAGTGCAAGGCAATTTGAAATGCTGAATGCGCTTAGTAACTTGTCGTTCAGGAGCATTATGGAACAAGCGGGGGGGGGGATACGAGGATCCGAGCGCAAGTACAAACCGGCTCTCGCGATCTCGGTGGATGTCGTGGTGCGCTGCCGGGGATGTCCATTGGATGTCTGTTGCCTGCTCTTGAGAGAATAAGAAAACCCTTAAATAAAGTGTTCAGCCAGACAGTATAGGTAGACAGTGAACGTGTTACAAAGCACTTTTTCCTTTCTGAAAATAAATATACTTGTACAGTTAAGCACACTTCAGGTATTAATCACTTGATTTTTCAGATTCCATCATTATATACCAGCAAGTAAAGACATTCCCTTCGCTTGGAAAGACTCAAGGAACTTCACTATTTAAAAGCTGATTGATCAGCATATTAAAGGACACTAATCCTTCTAGAAAGCCACCTGGTAACGATTTCTTGGGACCATCATTGGCAGCTTCAGGTCTGTTTATTCTGCTGAGCTAGGTACAGCAGAAAGCTTTTAGTATGGAGAAAGGTTTGCACCTTTTCGAGTTAGCTGAAAGAGGTAATAAAGATGTGTTTTAACATCTTGAGATCTCAAGATGTTTATTGCCAGAAAGAATAAAGAACCTTATAACACTTCAAATGTTATTTCAATTTTAAATTAATTTAGGATGACTACAAATACTGAAAGGAAATAGAATGAGGAAATTAGACACAAAAAAATTGAGAAGTCAAAAACTGTAAACTCGTAAAAAATTTTTTCTTCTTAAAGAGTAAAGCAAAGGGGAATAGAATAAAACCAACTGCATTTTCATACTGAAGGGAGCATGATAAAACTGTTTGCACTTGAAGACTGCAAGGGCTTGACCATGGTAGATTTAAAGGGAACCTCTAATAAGAGTTATTGAAGGAAGAGATTATTATGAAAAGCAGTCCTATCTCTGGTTGTGCTGGTGGAAAATTACCAAGGAATGTGTTAATCAAATGTTTTACTTTTCGCCATTAAAAGAGGGAGAGCCTTGTTTAGGGGAACAAGGTTTTGCATTTAAATAATGAGAAAAGAGCACACAAACTTTTGGTAATAGAATCTTTTATGCAAAAAAAAAAAAAAAAAAAAAAAACAAAAAACAAAACAACCCTACCAATTGAAATGCAACAGTGAGTACCAGTAAGGAACAGTTCAAAGTAGTTTATTTCCTTGTTTCCTGACCAAATCTCCTATTGATCACACAGGGGGTGATGCCTGGGAAACAAATGGAAAAGGGATCATAAACCCCTGAGCCTGGAGGATGAACCGTGAATAGGAAGATGCCCATTTGCCTCACATTGGTTTTGTGAATGCTCACTTTTGAAAGGATGGAACTCATGACAAGACTAAGGCCCACATGCTTTAGACCCAGTGATTTCATAGGAAACTTGCTTTCTTACTAAAATAAAAAAGAAAAGTAGCTTCCTTTGGTGTTTCTGAGTAGAAATTCAGTAACTGAAGTGTTAGGACATACTTATTTTTCAAACTAAACAAGATCCATTCCCTCTTGCCTGCAGAATAAATGTGGCAATTTTCAAGCCAGGGCAAGTCAAAGGTATAAAACAGCTTTAAAAGGGCTTTGTAATGGATGCAAACCTAATTACAAATAGTCTATTGCCCTCCAAAAGAAACACATAATAAAATAATAAGTAATAAATATGTAGTAATTACCTCATACCTGTGTATAATAAATCAGGTATTTCAGAGCAGTGACTGATGGCACTCCCTTGTAATCATATAGCCTGTGGAGGTGTAAGTTCATTTCTAGAATAATTTTGTCAAATTTCAATAACAATAGATGTTTGCGCTTTGTTTCTGTTTAGACACAGGTAGGTATTTTGTGATTCTTTAATTCATGTGAATAAGGAAAGTCTTAGAGCCTGTTCTTCCCTGTGCCCTGTGTATTCCCTGCAGCGGAGCCACGAAAGCTGGCTGCCACATGCAGAGACCCCCAGCAGCTGTGGGTTGCAGCCAGGTAGAGTGGAAGTGAAGTTATATGTGCCTCAGGCTTTGAAGCAGGCATTAACTCTTCCTTGTATTTCCAAGTGGAAATATGCTCCTGTGGCTAGCAGATGGGCTCCCTCTCCTTCTGGTTTCCGTCTCTAAAACTTTGTGTTATTCAAAGGCTGAAGCTTTCACAGAATGAAGAGACAAAGTTGTGAAAAAACTATAGATATCTGTAGGCAAATTCAGTAGGTCTCTTACATTAGCAGAAAAGACTGTCATAGCCTCAGGCAAAATAGATGTTACAAGTTGATAAAAATTTGATATATAAAAAAGTAAAATCTGTATTTGCAAAAGCATTTTGAGATGGAACTCCTGATCTCCTCCTCCTCCCTCTCCCCAAAAAAGTAACCCAACACATTTCTTAAAACGTGCACAGATTTAAAAGCCACATACAGAATGAAGTCACTCTCAGAAAAAAAAGGCAAAGAAAATTTATCTCTGCTTTAACATAAGCAAAGATACTGTACCACATATATTTTCTTGATTTGGAACCTGGTAATTTCAGTTTACATTCAATCACAGGAGAATGGCCTCAGAACCGAATTCTAGCATATAGGTCAAAACTCGGTTTCCAGCTCTGCCATTGACTTCGAATACACTCTTGAATAAGTGACTTAAGCCAACAGAAGGAGTCAGGTACCATAAATTAAAATGAAGTTCCTAGTCCCAAGACAACTGTTACAAAAACCCTGCTTAGGTTTTGATTGCTGGAGTTCCCTAGTGCACACTGCCTGGAGCAGCATGCTGAGAACAGTAACTTATTCTGCAAGCAGTTAATTCATCAAGTAAATATTCAGAGTTTCTCAGAGAATATAGGCACTTGTAGACAAACATCTGCAGCCAACATTTGATAAAATTCTGGTGACTTTCTCAACCATTTTTCTGTATCTCTGTTAGCACTCCCTTCATTGATTTCCTCATTTGGTTGCTGTAAATCTGCTTCAATATAATGTAAATCATATATATATATATATATATATATGTATATATATATAACTATTACCCAATGTTTTAACAAGGGATGCTCTCATGCTATTTGTTTTCACCTCTGGATGAAGAAGGAAAAGTGCTAGCTTCCTCCAGCATGACCATCAGAACCCTCTTGAGAATTCAATGGACAGACCCAGAGAAAAACACTAATGCAGAATATGAAGTCCAGATTGGAGGTGTTTCCCAGGTGCTGTTTTTGGAGAATGCACATCTTAATACTGATTCTTTTCTGGAGACGCATAAACAGTTCTCATTACATACTGTTTATAACTTGTTCCCACTGAGTTAGTATGAGCTCAGCATATACTTATTGAACAGTTTTGCCGTAAGGGAACCTCTCTCCACAGCTTAAGAACTAATGAAGGCTTCCAGGCTGTATCCCTCTGTTTGAGTTCTACATACAAGTTCCTTTAGTAACTGTTTTGTGTTCTCTGTTAAAGCCTTTCTTGACTTGCTGTGGCCAGATATTGTTGGTGTGCAGATGTTCTAGGAAGCCAGTCTCTTCATGCCACCATGGTTTTTCTAGTCTTCTCTATGTGTTTGTTTGTGTTCTATTTAATGTAGCCTCCAGCTTGACCCTGATGTTGTTTGCTATAATCTGATGTTGTCTGAAAGTCTTGAAGAAAAATTGGGAACATTGGCTGGCACTGATCATTGAGATTCTTGTTAAATATAGATCTTGGCCTTGACCTAACTACATATGATAAGACCTATTACTGGTAACTCTTCATTGCTGACCTTGCTACTGCAGGGCAAGATACCATGCATCTGCCATGTTCTCTGTTCTAGTGTAAATCCAGCTTTTGCATTCTCACATTCCTTGAGGACTATACCCAGATCTGCTGACCTGAGTACATTGACCTTGGATCTTTGGATCATTATAATCCCCTATTATTTTACTGCTTTTTTGTTCTGTCCTTCAGTCTTCTGCTGGACTGTGAAGCAAAAACATTGTTCTTTGATGAATCCTTTTCTGAGTTCCCTCCTTGTATGGTTGATAACTACCCTAACACTTTAGGATGTCTTGCAGCTCTGTCTTCATTTGCTTTCAAAGCACCTATTAGATGATAATTTGTGCTTAAGTTCCCAATTGACACTGTGTTCTACCGCGGGGCACGGAGGCCTGTTGTCTTAACAAGTCAGGTCTGCTACACATCTATCAAAGATCAAACGGCCAGCCTCTGCCTGAATTTGAGTGTAAGCTGAGAATCAGAGCACACAAGTAGAAATTATGATAAGGAAGTGCAACGACACAATAAGAAACTCTTGGTCAGCGTGGTGTTAGTGATCTCAACACAATCAGATCAACCATTTGACAGGCTTTTATGAGCAACAAAGACATTTTGGCCTGTGACCTTCGTTTTGCTCTCCATTCAGCCCACTTCCTCAAAAAGAGAGTTGCAATCGTGTAATTTCTATAACTTTTAATAATGAAAAGATCTATTACAGATCTCCTGGTTCTGTTGATTGCTGCACTATCGATATTTTTTCACAGATCTGCTTTAATACTTCTGCTTGTGAAGCAGCTGTTCCCCTGGCTTATCTCAGACATATGTTCTAAGCTCATCTCAGCTCTTTCTCCACATGTGATGAATGCATTAGTGCCAACTTCCAAATCCTCTGGAACTACTGCTTTATCCCTTCCTTTTTAAATAAAACTCCATCTTGTAGCTTTGTCTATAACAGGGACTAACTCCCTGATGTCTTTGCTCCTCGAGACATGGCTAGCTCTGGAGTTTGAATTTTTCTGTCTGCCATTCTCAACATTCTTAAAAGAGAAACAAAGGTATTGCATTTTGCATATATTTCCAGTTTAATGGAGCTGGATGAATACTTGTCTCCAGAAGGCATGCTTTGATGTGGATCTCTGTGATTAATAATACTGTTAGTGAGTTGCTCTTTATCCTTGCAGCAGTGTCTCCCTAACATGAATTGTGCTTAGTCTTGCAGCATGTGCCATTTTCTTTGTGATGCTTACTGATGATGAGACCACGCATCCCATTAACTCGTCCCTTTCCCAAGAACATGACCTTGGCAGTGCAGTTCTATCTGTCCTGTAAGGATTTTGTACATTGGGAAGTTTCCATTAAAACTTCATTATCTGCCTCAAGAAAGGTCGGAAACTGTGTGATATTTTCTGAAAATCATCTAAACCGCCTAAAGATCAAAAAATCCTGGATTAAGTTTATGAGTGCCCTCATCACTGGATGCATTGCCACTTTCTAAATTCTTAATATGACCTTAAGATATAATGGGGTTCTGGTTTTCATACTTTCAGTATAGTTTTGTTGTTGTTGTTTGTTGTTGTTTTGGGAGGGGAAGGTTGGTATCTTTGTTTTGCTTTCTCCAATATGGAATTGTACTATTCTAGCCAAGACATTTGCAGTCAGTCTGTCTCTGTCTTGCATTCCTTTATCCTTGCTTCTTCTCTAGAAATAACTTCAAATTGAAAATTGAGAAAGTTTGCTCCTTTATTGAAACAATTTGGTTATTTTCACAGATAGATCAAGAAAACATCTAATTTGATAACAGTAATATTTGTTAATGTCATCACTACCAGACTGATCTATGATTCTTTATTCTTACATAAATTATGTATTTATAATAGATACTCTCTCTATCATCTTCCAAGATACGAATTGCTGCTGACAGAAGCTAAGGAACACCAATGCAGTAAAAATTTTCAATCATGCAGTAAAATACTTTCTAATTCCAGAGGAAAGAGAAAGAAATGCCTTACTGTGGTATATGAAACAGTAACATACAGCAATAGCAATTCCATTTTCCACACAGGGTATGCTTACAGGACTTCCCTCTCTCTGGGGGTAACTCCAGCTCTCAGATGGAACTGGTAATAAATAAATAAATAAATAAATACATATATACGTACATACATAAGTTATTTTTTTAATATTTTTTCTGGTTTTGTTGTTTCACTCACTGTAAAATGACTTAATCCAGAAAAGAAAATAGTGTCTCTTTTTCTCTGTGGAAAGCATAACATTTCATAGTTTAAGTTGGGAAACACTGAGCTGTTATTTGAACTTGTTTAATAAAGGGGAATTTCTGATACTGGCAGAGGATAACTGTGTGGAACTATTTGTTTCTCTGCAGTAATCTTTAAGGATTTAAATTGCTCAGATACTCAATGGTTTGGAGTACCTTTAGCATTTTCACTTTTCAGATTTCCATTTCTGCAAATATGAGAAAATGAAGGAACACCTTTTTCTGGTTTGTTCCTTTGCAGAATTTCAGTGTCTTTTTGCTTCAGCTTGTTCCTTTAGCTCTCTTTGTCCATGTAACTTAGAATCAAAATGGAAGTGAATGGTCTGAAAGAGATTTGCTTAACAGCTAGTGGCTCCAGCTAAAAAATTTTACAGTGTCCTGTTGCTCTCACACACTGTGTGAGGCAGCCTGGGTTTGCGTGCAAAGCTTCTAATGTATTGGGTATTTAAAGAAGATACCTATTTGAGTCTCTGCTGTGATTTTGGTAATGTTTTTGGTGTTTTAGCCAGTGTTTTCCTAAAGAAATGAAATTTAGAGGACTGAGCAGTCTTCATGCATTCTTGTCTGTTTTTTAACCTACTATAAGACTAAATGAGACAGAGGACCAGCAGGTTATATGTCACTCTCTCCAGAAATTAGACAGAAGAGGAGAATGACCATTCTGAGTGGAACAAAGAAAAGTGTTGAGGGAATAGTTTACATTTAGTAGATATAGGAGAACTCACACAGAGCAATGCTGTTAGTGTTAGCACCCTCTGAGATGGAGAACGTGGCATTTGCCTTCCTCAGTTTAAAAAGTTGCAATGTGCTCATCATGTTAAACTTTCACTACAGTCAGCAGGGAGAAAAAAGCATTAAAAGAGCTAGATTCTATTGATTTTGTTGACTAGATCTCCAGTAATCTTAATCTTTAATTTTTTTGTCCCCACTTTCCCTGCTTTAGTTCACATTGCAGGAATGTGCTTGGGAGGCTCCAATTATTTAATGGGCAATTAGTCCACAGGACTAGACTAGAAGTAGTCCACAATACACATCTCTTGAAATACATATAGCACCAGTATGCATATACTAGGCCACACTACTTGCTTTTGTAGTGTGAGTATAAAACACAGGTTTTTCCTTGATAAATGGTTGCAAAGCTATTCTTTTTGTGCTCTGTGCATAGATCATGAGTTCATGAGAATTGTGTAATTAGTGTTCTGCTGTGTTCATTCTACCTAGCATCAGGCAAATCAATTGTAGTTAAACTCTCAGTATTGGGGTATTTTCCCATTTTCTATTCTCTGCTGCAATTGCTATAGCAACAGAGGGTATGTCAAAGTAGTTCAATTAAAAAGATTTTAACCACTTTCTTTTGTCTAAATGAGTCTTATGGTAATAAATTTGCCATCCATATATTATAAGTCTTCCACTATTGTACTGTAACAGCATAAACCCAAATGATTCTAGTGTCAACAATCTTTGGTTTTGGTGTGAAAGGGATTTTTCCACCATAAAAAGTCTAAGATTTGTTACATTTTTCATTATGAAAGAGACCCTGGGGGGTTTGCAGAGCTGATTTTTGACTGAAAGTATCTATCTTGGATACTTTCAGATAGACTCAAAGTATCTAGCTTGGGTGTATCAAAGCTACACACTGACAGTAGAAGCCTAAATTTAGTTACAGTTAATGTAACATCTTAAAAGAGTTGTTATTCAAATCACTTAAATTAACCTCCATTCTCATACAAGAAACAAATGATGGAGAAGGACTGCCTGACTCATAAATTTCATTCCCTTGTCTGGAGCTGAACATAGATAAACTGAGACCCTAGTTTTTGAGTCTTCAAGTGAATTATTATAGAGTTGAATATTTAGGCTTTTGAGAAACTGGTGACCTGAACTTTCTTTTCTTTCTATGAAAGAGATGCAGATGCACAGCTGTCCATGTATATATCCACAAGTCCGGTATGATCCAGGCATGGGTCACCAAAGCTTTTCTTGCTAGTTCCTGCCACTGGCAGCATGATGTCAGGGTATATCACATGTAGCAGTGGCAGCTCTGTGTGCTGTGACCTGCATGTATGCTAACTTCAACATGTGTGACATCATATCCATACTAGAGCTCGATTTATGATGTACAGTGGGAAAAGACAGTACTTTCAGATTCTCTGGTGCAAATGTATAATGACATCACACGTTTCAAAAGAGGAAAAATTGTTGCCAGTACAATTTAGAGCAAAATCTGTTTTTTTCCCCTTGGAGTAATAACAGAATGGCTCATGTTTATAAACTGTTGTTTGTTTGAAAAAATCTATTGCATATATTAAATTACATACACTGTGAGTAATGTTCTGCATATACAAATGCACCCATGGGCTAGTTAAGGAAAACCAGTAACCAATTCAAGTAACACATTATTTTGATGTACAGAAGATCCACTGGTACGAATCACAAAAGGGTGGTAGGTACCCAATTAATTTTTTTGATCAAAGAGCTTTTATGTTTCTCTGGATTAAAATGGGGAGAGTTAAATCACTGGCATTGGAAAGTAAACAGAATGCAGAATGAAAAAGAATTTAGGGAGAAAATTATGAAGAGAAATTATTTCTATTATCTGTTCTGAACTCTTCATAGAGTTCTCTATTATTTTCCAGTTTTCATTATGACTTTTTCCTGGAGTATGTTTACTTGACTATATACCTCTGATGAGCCTATATTGCTCTCAATGATACAATAATAGGTCAGAAATACCAAAGGCATACATCAAATACATAATTTAGACCATTTGCTTCACTTGACCAGTCCATTCATGTGGCAGTCTCACCACATGCACAATGTGTGGTTACAGGGAAACAAACAATCTCCTCTCTAGATCAAAACATGTTCAGTTAAACTTGCATTTCAAAATATGTTAATCCTTTATAGCTTTTTAATTGAATGTGGGTTTAGTCAATTAATAGCTTCAATAGGGAAAAAGAGATAAATGTACATGGCAAAACTGGTTAACATGAAGTCATGAATGCTCTTGGAAACATGCAGTATATTGTCATAGAAAATGTTCTTGCGTCACTCACATTACTGTCTCTGAAAATTAAAGCCTTAAAAAAAGCCCAGATATAGTAGTTCCTCCTGACTGAATAAAATAGACCTAATCTTCATCTCTGAATATTCTATTTGGTATAACCCTAAGAAACGGTTTGTGAAGCTAGCTCAGTATTCTCCATCTCAAGAGGCAGTCCAGTTGTGGTGAGATAGAGTTAGCTCTGTCACTAAAACTGTTTCTGGACTCTCTGAATTGTGAACTTAAACTCCTGAAAAAAAATGTTAAAAAGGTGAAATGAAAAAACTTTCTCATATTCTGTATTGTTCTTTCTTCTTATTTTCTAGTCTGCAATCTACTGTGTTTCGCCTGCTCTTGTCTCTCCTAAAATTCACCTTCCTGTGTCAGCAGGATCCTGTCTCCCTGCATGTCATTACCATGTTTTTTCACTTATATCTCTTCTCAAGAAAATAACATTGTGATTAGCTTCTGAAGGGTAGAACCTCTTAAGACATCCTTCTAATGCAGTTCATACTGGATGCTGCCTCTCAGCTGTCCTGCATTCTTTATAGTTTCAGCTACTGCGCTGTTTTCTTTCAGACTATTGAAAGATAATTTCTGATTCCAGCCCTCTTCACCTGAGGAAAATAATTAGTAAGTTGAATTTCCTAGTTACTCCGGATCCGATGTCAGAGAAGCACTGACTTGTTAAATTGCGACTTAACAAACTCTTCAAGACCCAAATATCCAGTTTGCTGGCAGTTAATGGAACACCAAGCAAGAGTAAAATGAGCTGGATTTATCCTTTTGATTAGTGTGTGCTGAGATAAGAAACTGGATTGAAAGATCATTCACTTTATCAATCAGATGGATTTTCACAGCATCTAGCACTTCTCATTTCAGTGTGCACAGAAGTACCTGGATTTTTAAAGATTTCCCACATGTCAAAGACGTTACTGACAATAATGACTGTGGGTAAGCACTGACATATCTTGATAAATCTTTCTCTTCTTCTCTGAGCTTTAAGATATTGAAAATCTTAATTCAGATCTTCCTGTGACCACGTATATGTCCATATGTCTACTGGCTTATATCCTTGTAAACTGGCAGGAATATTTTGAAGGGAAATTGCATGTGTAAAGCAATACTTCAATGTTTTTGATGTTTGGAATAATTTCCAGGACCAAAAAGGCACACTAAGAGGTGCAGCCTCGAATTCATATCAGAGCCTAGATTCCATGTCAAATACTCTGAGTACTTGGAGAATATTGAAAAGATTTTCTTGTTCTTTAGATAAATATAGTTTTATGTTTCTTGCAGTTTCATGCAATGCAGCAATGATATTTTAAAGGAAGAACAACCAAGGATTCACTAATATTCAAAATGAACATGAAATATGAACTGACAAAGTCTGTTAAACAGATGATAGAGCAACCATATATTTTACTTAAATACTGTCACTGTATGTACTACACCCCTGTGTTTAATTCATGGAAACATTAATTACAGTGCTAAACTTCTACTGACAGGCAAAGCATAACAAGTCTTCAAATAATAAAACACACCTAATTTCATCTCAACCCTTTTCCTATAAACAAATGCATGAGTGTGTCTCCAGAAGTACACAGTCTCATCTACACAGAAACCTAAATATTTAAAATGAGATTCTCTATTGACTGGGAGGGTTTCTGTGGAGGGACTTGATCTACAGCTGCTGTTTAATACTAGCCAACTTAAATCTCTTGCCAAAAATGTCTAGTGTTTGTTTTCTTTTGTGAAGAAGCAGATGATTGTCCAGATGATATCCAGATGATTAGAAGGAAGCTGAATCTGTATCCTATCAAAGTCCCTCTGAAGCTCATCCACAACTTCTTTCTCTCCAGTATATATATATATACTTCTTTCATGTGCAAAAAGTTACAAAAGTTTCAGACAAACCATAGACTATTCATTAAACAAAAAAGAATAGGCTGGTGTACTAAAGCTGAATTTCTACAGTACATTGCTAGGTGATCATTATCCTATAAATGATCTTCCTTGAAATTACAATTATCCTCTGTTCTATCCTACTTGATAAACGGCCCCAGAAACAGGGGCAGATATAAATATCTTTATAGTCTAGGCCAACATTTGTAATATATTACCATTAACCAAACAATAGTGTATTTATAGTAAATTTGTTTGCCAGAGAAATCTTTTTAATGAGTCCTATTTTCAAAGACCAAAACCTTCAAATCTTGTTATGCCAAAGACATGAGATTCCTGCAGCTGAAAGTAGAATTTTTAAACAATTGTTTCAAAGTTATTTTTATGGACCATGACACTAATTCAGCACATTAGAATACTCCCCCTTCCCCCCCGACTTCTGTGCAGAATGATCATCTCAGTTCTATTTTTATTTTACAAGTTTTAACTTTAGAATTTTGTGTAACTTACAGGAGACACTAATTTTGTTCAGGTTTAGTATCCTTTAGTGTAAATAACTACACCATACCTCAATTATTGAAATAGGCAATTTTAGAGCATGACTCATCTTAGCTGTTTTATGTAGTTACTTAAGGATGGGATGAATCACCCTTTAGGCTCTATATATATTCTATAGTAAAGATTTCAAATTATTATAAATGGAGTGTAAGCATACAGATGTCCCATAGACATCACAGTATGATCAAATAATAGATTTTAATGCATATTACTTCTTGTCTTCTATTACCTGACCTCACAGGAGAAGGAATATAAAGAATTACATAGAATTATATGAGCATCTCTCACATTGTACAGACTGAGACAGCTGGACTGTTCAGCCTGGAGAAGAGAAGGCTCTTATTAATGTGTGCAAATATCTGAAGGGAGGCTATGAAGAAAATGGAGCCTGGCTCTTTTCAGTGGTGCCTAGTGACAGAGCAAGAGGTGATGGACAGAAACTGAAAAATAGGAGGCTCCCTCTGAACATCAGAGAACATTTTTTTGCTGTAAGAATAACTGAACACCATCAGAAGTCACTAAGAGAGATTGTGGAGTCTCCATCCTCAGAGACATGGTCCTGTGGGACAGCTGTAAGTAATGCTGCTTGAGCAGGGTCTGCTTGAACTTGTTGGACCAGATGACCTTCAGAGATCCTTTCCAAGCTCAACCACTGTGTCATTCTGTGATGCTACATCTGTATTCTGATAATTATTTTTAAATAAGGATGTTACTGATTGCAGACTATTTAAATAAAACGTAGGATTTCTGAAGGTGCAGTTTTGCTTTACAGAAGGTCCTTTCATCCCTCAACTTATGCTGCTTCTGCATAATCACTGGTGTTTTGTCTGAGTTATTTGCTTCTTAAATGGACTGGTTTAGCTTTCTGGGTCAGCCTTTTGTTTAGCTTCTTGAACCAGCCCATGTGTATCACTTTCAGTGACACACTTATAGTGACACTATCAGTGTCAGCTGTGTAAGAGAATCACGGCCAATGTCAGAAAGTAGTTTTCTCTTACTTTTGCTCTTCCCTGCAATGTCAAATTTCATCCTAAGAAAAGGAACAGCTGAAGGAAAAGCTGAAGCAACAGTGTAATTTTAATGTGATCCCAACTAGATTCTCTGTGGTCAACAGTGCTACTGGCAGCATATGGGACTAGCAAATGAGTATCAGCAGTTTACTGTACCCATTGGTAAAAGACCTTGAGGTCCTCATGATCAATACTGTCTTGGCTTAGTATCTTGATATCTTGGTCTGCACTCATGTACTCCAAATCTCAGCCCAAGGTGGTTGGTATCTTAAAAACCTCATTTGAGTAACTTCGTTCATTGCCTTCTCTAAATATAAAGTGTCTGGTTTTGCACGATTTCAGCATGAAACCAAGTGAAACTCGATGCCTGCGATATTGTTTTGCTTAGACCTCCTGGGTGCGTGTGGGTTTGAAAGCAGGAGCAGGGGCCAGTGGTGCAGGGAGCTGCACAGAGGGGAGCAGGACTGAGCGAAACAAGCAAATGGAGCAAATAGGCAGCTTCAGTCTTGCGAAGAGAAACTGCAACTTCACAGGCAATTTAGCAAGTACAATTTATTCTAATTTATTACAGTAAACTACATATTAGCAAACATTAACAAATCAGGGGCAGATTTATGACAGGGAAGGCTACTGTGCTAATGAGTAGCCCCTTCATTAGCATTGCCTGGAGCAGCATATGCTCTCTCTCAGCCTTTCCTTACCACATTTTCCCATTACCATCACAGCAGAAACAAGCCTTTCATATCCTGTAATCTCTGACAGGGAGTAACCTTGTTTGGAAGCTAAAGAAGGAAACCGGCTGACAGCTTTTTATATGAACTACAACTTCAGTTGTTTTTGTTTGGGCATTTAATTGAAGAACAGGAGTTCCTGGGTACTGGGCACCTCTCAAAACGCATGTCCCAATTGTGGTTCCTATTGTAGCTTTTGTGTGTTGCATTGCTGCTTGCTGGCAATGACTATCAACTTCTCTGCTGTTTTATTCCTCTGTATACAAAATAGAATTCCTAACACTTGCCTATCACAGCAAAAGCTTTTTATCTTGCAAGATTTTTTCATTAGCATGTATTTTTGTCATTAGTATTATCAAGTATTTGCATTTTCAGCATTGTTATATTTGGCATTAAGAGGGAGAAGGATGTGTGGATTTCACTGGTTACTGTGAAGCATTTGACATCTTGGATGGGCAGATGCTGTCAAAGTGTAAAATATGATCAACATACCTTTAAATCAATGAAAGACCCAGAGTACCACAATTCAGAGAGCAAACAAACCTAATTGTTTACTCTCTACTCTGCTGCAGTCTGTAAGTGCAGACTTAAAATTAATATAGTGTACTTTGGCCACCCAGCTAAAAACCACAAAAATCCATATAAAACACCTTCCAAATTCCTCAGTGCCAGATTGTACTAGTTTAAGAAAACTTTCTATGATACCTTCTCTCCATTTAAATGCTTGGCCTTTTATTAAATACATAGCAATTTTAAAGGATTGGAGTGATTTTTCTGCCAGAGATTCATAATTTAGTTGATAACACTACTCCCAAATGTCTCTAATGGTAGGCTCTGCATCCTCCCTACCCTATTCCCAGGAAAAACTCTGAAGAAAACTTTTCATACCGAATATCAGCAAGCTGTCTAACGACAACGCTGTGATGTTTTGTAACCACTGAGAACATGATTAAGACCTGGTTTGTAACAATCATTTAATTAATTGTTGGTCCTTTCACCAGGCAGTCTGGATTTCACTCTACAGATGCGTGCAAGGTTCCTATGTTTTATTTTCCCCTGTTCAAGACAATTTACATTTGCCATGTAACACTCCATTGAAGACAGCGAAAAGGAGAGCAGTGCAAATGACCAGATTTTCCAAACTGCTCTGGCCACTTCTAATCACCCCATAAAACTTCCAGATCCCTCTTCCTTGGGGAAAAGTGCAGGTGGGGGTGGGTTGCTGGAGTTGCTCCTAAGGTAAGCTTCTGCTGGCCACCAGCAGAGAGGGTGTAGAGGGGAGGGAGAAGGTGTTGCTGGGGCTGTGGGTATCAGGCTGCTGCCTGCCTGCCATTACCCTGTGTGGGTCTTGGCAGCTGGTGAGAGATGGAGCTGCTCAGAGCAGTGCTTGGGGAAAACAGCCGTAGCCTGCCAAAGGGGAGACTTTCAGTTTTCCTTGAATTACTCTGTAAGGCTTTCAAAACTGAGGAATTTCAGAGAGTAGCAGAGAGAAGGGTGAGGGGGCGACAACTACAAATGGAGTGAAACCCTCAAGCATCAGTCATTCATTGGTGAAGGAGAGGGGGGAAAAGGAAATGATGGGAATAAAAAAATTTAAACACTTTACATTTTGAAATTTTTGGTTTGGAAAACCTTGAATTATCAGAAAAATTGTTGAGATTTGTTTGCAATTTCCTTGTTAAAATTATAACTAGAAACTTAACTACTATTCTTTGTATGCACCACTGATCATCTTGGGATGCATAAAGCTTCAAGTAAGGGTAATTTTTTCCCCCATACATAAATTAATATATTTTAAGACCAGAAGGGATTGTTCATCTGACCTCGTACATAACAGAGACTGTATATTAATTCCTGCTTCAAGTCCAATAGTTCTGATTCAGCTGCAGCATTCCACAGAGAAGTCTTCTGCCTTTCAAACCATTATCCCCTTATTTATATGTCAGTGACCTCCATCACCCTTTTTGGAACCACCACCGCTTTGGGAAGTCTAATCCACCAGGGACTCTGAGGTCCAGCCGATG
Source organism: Loriculus beryllinus (assembly GCA_039877255.1). NCBI lineage: Eukaryota > Metazoa > Chordata > Aves > Psittaciformes > Psittacidae > Loriculus > Loriculus beryllinus. The sequence goes on along the minus strand of JBCJKH010030932.1, from coordinate 2,638 downwards.
TTCCCTCCTCTTGGTTCCTCTCCCCCAGTCCTGGGAGAACAGTTGTTAGTGTTTCTGATTAAGTACATGACTTTACTTTTGATCACGATGAAAGTCATATAATTACCTAAGTAACCAAAATAAAACAATGTCTGGAAAACTGCCATTGTGGGTTTTTTTTTCCACCACTCCTTTCTTATTTGTGCCAACAGCAAGCTGTGGTGGTTTCGGTTTTATTCATTTTCTCCTTTAATTCATTAATTGAAATATAAATTAAAATTAGGGTCAAAGATTGTCCCTGTGGGACTTTACTCCATGTTTATAGTTGCATTTCAAGACCTGCTGATTTCTAATCTATTTATTGTGTGCCCTGTTGACTTTGCAGCATTGTAGTTTATTGTTCATAATATTGTGTGGTGTCCTGCCAAAAGATATTTGATTTACTTACCTTGTTACCTTTATCTAATCCATAATTTCACTTGCTATTAAATAATTAATTGCTGTTGCAGACAAATTGCCTCTGAGCATTTTTTCTGTAGAGAGGAGGGAAAGCAGAAGTGACAGCTGGGAACTGTGACAGGCAAGAACCTGGGAAAGAAATAAAGGAAAGGATCTCATTGAGAGCAGTATGGGCAATGAAAGGCTTTAACAGGAACACTTTAAACAGGAGCCCAAGTTAACAGCATGGCCCTCTGGGAAGCATAAGAGAGGAAGCACAAGAGAGGAAACACTATAGTGCTGATAGGAGTATGGAGGCAGCAACTCCACCTAACAGGGAGGGATAATGAGAACCTCAGACATCAGTATCTGCCAGTAATTCTTATGAATCTGAAAGAGACGTCTGCATGGCTCCTCACCATTCTCTCCTGTGTTCAGTCCGGCCTTCTCTACTGACTATAATAAATGTATTACAGCAGAACCATAAGATTTCTCCAATTTCGTATTTCCTGTAAGTTATCACATCTACCATGCGATGGAATTCTATACTTGCTTATTTTCTACATGTACAGCATATTCAGGTCATAAACTCAATTTGTGCACTTGGAACAGCAGATGTATCAGTTTCTCCAGTAATGCATTCCTCTTCTACCACAGAAAAACACAAGAAATCAAGAATGTTACTTATGTTGTATCACAATCAACACCTCCTGATTTCACGAACTTGAACATAATAGTCTTAATAAGATAGCCTGCTGCTTTATTGAAAATTACATTTTGCAAAATCCCTACTAGAAGTAACTAAACAGAGATCATCCACACAAATTATTTCATTAAGTGGAAACTCTGATACAAATCTGTATTTAACCACTAACCTCAAATGAATACAGCACACTGGAAAAAACCCTAACTATTTTCTTTGAGCGGGTTACTTTTACTGGCTTCGCTAATGCACTTCAATGTATATTCTCTGCTCAGTTACCCACAAGCAACCTCTGGCAGTTTAATTTTTTCTCTGTGAATACAGGAGTGATCAGAAGCCACAGCAGCAGGGCACTGAATTTTGCCTCACTTCGATTCGCTTCATCTAAAAATGAACAGATCCAGTAGTGCTCCAGCCAAAGGTACTTCCCAAGTTGTGCACATTAGAGACTGCACCAGAGCTCTGGAGTAATTCATTGGCTTCCTTAATCATAAGGAAGGTCCTAAGATGTGTTTGTGTAGAGATGGGAAGAAAAAGATGAAGGAGATGAGATACTATCCTACCACTGTGGGAAGCCAGACAGAAAATAAAGAGATTTGCTGAACAAATGGACCAAGACTCCAAAGCATTTTTAAAAAGCCAGCTATGTATAAAAAGGAAAAACATATTAAAAGTTTTATAAGCATGAAAATGGGTTGGGGTTTTTTTTCTGGGGTTTTTTTTTTTTTACTCAATTTATCCTTTTTTTTTTTTTTTTTTTTTTTTAAGGGAGGAAGAAGGTACAGTTCTTCCAAGCTAGAATTTGTGAAATAGCACATCTTTACCCACATACACACACATGTGAAGGTGAAATCATGCAGGTATTTAACATGGTGCTCTCCAAGTAATTATTCTGAGAAGATCTTTACATTCAGCATGCGATCAGTCCCGTGCCAGACATTTTATGTCAGGAAGTCATGGCATCCATGCATGGCAAGACTGACTTTTTGCACCTTCTCTGCCTATAGGTAGTGCCTATGAGTGTGTATATAAATGTATATTAAGTGCAACCTCATTGAACTCACATATTCATAAAGGTGTCTCAACGTCCCTAGGCTCCTGTTGGTATTTAAATTAATTTCTGCTTTGTTTGCACTGTGTTGTAGTTCCTTTCCATTCCTTTGCTAGGCAAATAGAATTTTGCTTTCATGATAACTCTTATAGAGTATTTATCACATGACTCAGCAGTGCAAATAGGATACAGGTTAGGTATGGGCAAATGATCACCTCTATGCTGAATTACCCAAAGCACACAACAAACGGATGATGTTGACTTTCTGCTTCTGTGCTGGCTTTCTGGCAACAGCAGGTGCTGCAAGAGCCTACCTGATCTGGCACAAAGTTAGAGGGGGTGACAGACAATACCTGATTCTGCATAGAAAACCCCTGGGATTTTATTCTTTTTTATTTTATTTTATTTTATTTTATTTTATTTTATTTTATTTTATTTTATTATTTTATTTTATTTTATTTTATTTT
>JBCJKH010030930.1:0-16642 GCA_039877255.1 Loriculus beryllinus | reverse complement strand
CTGACTGCTCTGTAGATCCCTGGGTCATCCATTTTCCCCTTCTTGAAAATGGGGGTTATATTTCCCTTTTTCCAGTCATTGGAACTTCACCTGACTGCCATGATTTTTCAAATACAATGGCCAGTGGCTTAGCAACTTCATTTGCCAGCTCCTTCAGGACCTGTGGATGGATTTCTTCAGGTCCCATGGACTTGTGTACGCTCAGTTTCTTAAGATGGTCTTGAACTAGATCCTCTCCTAGTGACAAATGCACCTCTGGTGGTTATCTAGTCCAACTCCCATGTTCAAAACACGGTCAGCTAGAGCAGGTTGTCCAGGATTTAGTTCAGTCAGGTTTTGGATATTTCCAAGGATGGAGATTCCAGAAGTCCTGTGGGAAACCTGTTGTAGTTCTTGATCAATATATATTTTTTACTTTTTGTTTTCCTTGTGTCTAAATGGAATTTGTTTTATCTCACTCTGAACCAGTTGCCTCTTTTCCTGTCACTGGCACTACTAGAAGACTCTGGCTCAGTCTGCTTACCCCTTCTCATCAGGTTTTTATAGACATTGCTAAGATCCTCTGTCCTGAGACTTCTACAGGCAGCAGTCCCAGCTCTCTCAGCATCTTTTCTTATGACAGATGCTCCAGTTCCTTCACTGTCTTTGTCACTCTTTGCTTGACTTACTCCAGTATGTTGATGTCTGTCTTGTACTAGGGAGCCCAGAACTGGTCGTAGCACTCCAGATGACTCTCACAAGACCTAGCTGGGAAGGAAAGTTCCGTCCTTTGACCTGCTAGTGATCTTCCTAAAGCAGCTGATGTTGTTGACCTTCTTTACTTGCTGAGGTCCTGCTGAATGGCAGCACAACTGTTAGGTGTATCAACCACTGCTCCCGGTTTTGTGTCATATGCAAAGTTACTGAGTATGCACTCTGTACTACTGTCCAGGTCATTAATGTAGGGATTAAACATTGTTTTGACTCAGTATGCCCCTGGTGGACTGACATCTAGTTGGGCTTTATGCCACTGGTCACAATTTTTTTGATGCAGCTGTTTTTTGGATGTAGCCAGTTGTTAGTCCACTTAATTGTCATTTTATGTAGGCCGTCAGCTTGTCTATGAGGATGTCATGGGAGACAGGATCAAAAACCTCAGGATAAACAGCATCCACTACACTGTCTTCATATATTAAGTTAGTTATGTCATTGTAGAAGGCTGTCAGTCTGGTCAGTCATTTTTTTCTTCATAAATCCATGCCAACTACTCCAGATTGCGTTCATCAGCTTGGGGTTACTAAAACTGTTTTGAGATTGCAGTCCTTCAAAAACATTTAAGTAAGGGAATGGGGGAGGGGCTAAATTAATTTAGTTCGCTAAATTAAAAGATATTGATAAAGAAATTAATTTAGTGAACTAAATTAAAGAATATTGATAAGGAAATGTTTACAAATTACTGTTCCTCTAAAGTTTTTACATTTTACATGGTAGATTGTTGCATGCATTGTTTTTCCTACAAAACGTTAGAGAAATATAGAACATTCTTTATCAAGTAAGATTACGTTGAATGCTAATATAAAATGTATTAATGAACTTTGCCTCATTAGATAATATTTCAAAGTAAATAAGGTAAAAATGTGACTCAAGAGATGGTGGCAGAATTTTCCTCCAAGTACATTTCTAATGTAACCTCAGCAGGGAAGAAGGCCATCTGTCCATGCGTTTTTCTGAAAGAATATTCAGGCTTGTTTGGAAAACAACCAGAAAAAACCTGTCCTTGTAGCAGTTGGCAAACCTGTAATATATAATGCTGTAATTTAACAGATTGAAGGGCTTTATGCAATTAAGGAGACTAGAATAACAGGGAAGGCAACTGCCTTAGGAGTAAAATTGACTCTGTACTCATCAAATAGTAATAATGGTAATACTTAGTGCTTGGTAGTTCTTTAAATGTTAATATGTACAGTAAACCCTAAGCTAAGGCAGTATTAGCTGTTGCACTTATTTTAAAGTTCTTAGTAAGTATAGACTGACAAGCCAGGAAAGGTTACAGATTGTTTTTTTTTCTCTGCATTACTTTGGTACTTTAAGCCCTTCTATATATCCTGAAGTGTGTTCTCTTCCTAAAGAAACTGAAAATGATGTGCATATGTGGTACCTGTAGTTAGTATATTGAAACTTGAACTTACAATAAGAATTAATTTGAACTGTAAAACTGATCTGGGGATCTTAATGTGGTTTGTCTGAATACAGCAATCTTGTTAAATGCAAGGGGAAGTTTTCCTCATTTGAGAATTTTACCATCAAGCTATTAATGGTATATTCAACTTAAAAGCTATGGATTCTCTCACCCTATAGCTTCTTAGAGTATATCACTAATTTACAAATCCTTGAAGGTATACAAGAATGTTACATATTGCTATTCATATAACTTGTTTGTTCTTCATAAGAAAGTATGTATTTCAACACTGCTTGCATTTTGTTTTCCTGTATTTGAAAGTAGTTCTTTCAGAAATCTTGGCCTGTTTTCATAATTTGGGCAAGAGCACGTTGGCTTGCCTAAGGGATGCAGGAGAGAAACAAATATAAGTTACTGATTTAAGGCTGTATGGTCTACATTATGCTGAAAGCCACATTAGTTAATTGTTCTGATTTGAAAATCTATGTATATATCAATTTAACCTTTTTGTTTCTTGCCAAAGAGACAAGATATTAATTTATTAAATATCATTGGACTCAAGCATGTCTCAGACTCCCGAGGGAAACTATTTTCCCTCCTTAATAGTTTTCAGCTCATAGATTGGCTCTTCTTGGATGTCCTTGGTGATACATGCTGTTGTCATGACATACAGAAAGGGAGACTACATTATGTACCATTTAATTGTGGTCTCCAGATTATGTAGAACTTCATAGTTTTATAACAGTACCATGTATTGTGCTCAGAAGATGAGAGTAAATCAATTTAAAATTAATGTAGTATGTTTGCTGAGGAGAAAAGGAAGGGAAGTTGCAATCTGCAGTTGTCATTTCAACTTCAGCACCCTGTAGAGCAAATTTAATTCAGCAATGTTATCATAAATGCCAAAATTGTTTTGGAAGATCTGGGCCTAAAAGGAGATCTTACAAATAATAAGCTAGGAGCAAATGAAAAAAACTAGCTAGTTAAACCTAAGAGATCTGAGCACCAAGCGCAAGTCAAAACACCTCCTTAAAAGGAGCAACCCTAGATGAAAAACGAAGACTTTTCAGGGGATGACATGTTAAGAAAATGGATTTTTTTGTTCTTGTGTGTTGGATATATTTTTTTTAATTTTTTTTTTTTTTTTTTTTTTTTTTTTGGTTTTGGTGTTTTTTTGTCTTGGTTTTGTTTTGTTTTTTACTCAAGAACAGTCACACCTGATTAAGAAAAAAGAATCTGTGGCTTACAAATTAGGAATTCATAACATTTCAATTTATATGTTTATTGCATAACCCAGAGAGAAGCCAAAGAGGCATTCAAATTATGGTATGTATGATACATTAACAATGAAGTCCCTTGAAATTATTTTGACATATTGGGCAATAATGACTTGTAAGCTCAGTGATTCAAAAATTAAATGGCAGGACAGCCAGTGTGGATTCAATGTATTTATTAGTTCAAAAGAAGGCAACAGTTTGTTCAGGGGTTTTACAGTCTTTTTTTTTTTAGATGTGTGGCAAGAGGATCTGGAAACAATATTTAAAATAAATTTCTGAACAGATCAGCTATAGAGAAAATTACTTACATTCCTTAGATGATAAAAGAAATTGCTACATAATCTGTTGTTTCTGATAATATTTCATGAGGTAGAAATATCAATTTTGAGTCCCAAATTAGACAATCCTGTGTGTTGTAAATGTGAAATACGTGTATTGTTTAATTTCAGTAGGTATAGAATGAAACAAGTTCTTGAAAGTGAAAACAGATAGGAATCAGGAATTGAAGCTTTCAGTGTTATTTCTGCATTTTTGTTAGCAATGACATTTGGGTTTTATGCATCCAGAGTTTGCAACTTTAATGAACAAACAATGCCTGACAGGTGGCTCTCTGACAAAGCCTGGCTCTGTCTTGAGAAAGAATGCTTGAAAGTGATTTATTGGCCAAAGTATTTTTCTACTAAATTGTGGCAATTAGAATAAATATGAATTGTCATTATGCCATACAATTTTGTCTTAGCCTTTTGAAAACAATGTACAAGCAGGTATACAGAACAGCTGGAGCAGTGGCAGCTCTAGGACACTGGTCTGGTTACGATTCTTTACTACTTCTGAGTAGTGAAATGATTTCAATAATTTGGAGAGATTTCTGCAGGCCCTGACACTTAACAAAATGCAAATAATTTTAAACAGTTTTAGTACTCCAGGAGAGAAGCAGAGTTCCTTATACTTGACCATTATGTTCTACATGTAATCCTAGGTTAGTCAGCACCTGGACAAATGGAAGAGCTTCCTTCAGAGAGGTCCAAACAGATCCTAGGCACTGTGCCAGCTATGGGAATCATAAGAGCTTGAAACACTGCCAGAATAGATGGACACCTTTATGTGTCCTTGTTGGAATGATTCTTAAAGGCAGCATAGATCTGGCCAAAAGGGCTATGGGAGAAGTTGCCAGAAACTCTGGGATTTGTCTTCATTTCCTTCAAGTCCATACATCTGCATCTACAGTCTTGTCCACCCTGTCATTTTTCTTAAATGCAGGATGCCTTTAGTCATAAACACAAATATGTGTTTTCTGAACATTCTAAAATGAATGCCCAAAACTTCTAAGTGAGCTAAAATATATGGTAATTTGTTAATTTGCTAAAGTGTCAGTTATTCGCTGAGTTAATATTTGGTTGCAGTTTTAACTGTTTCACCATTTAAAATAGGTATAAATCCAAGTTTCTCACCCAAATCACTGTTTCACAGATTGCTTCTAATGCCACACCCGTATTCCCTGCTGATTTTTATTTGTTCTTATTCAAAACAAGCCTGTTTCTTTTTTTCTTTTTTATCTCAACAATAAACGAAAAATGATATTGCTACGTTTCTTAGTTTTCTGAATTTCTTCTGAATGAAGAAATTTAAGGTAATTTAAGGTTTTCAGGCAATAAAAGATGTCGAACACATATTTGTATTGAAAATCCCAGTCTTTTCCAAAAAAACTGTTGCTAATTTTCGTACATAAGAGGAGTCACACAGATCCAAAACTGGGCTCAACTGGACAAGTTCATTGTTAGAAGTGGCAGAGCAGTAGACTTTTGTGGTTTTTTACGCTATAGGGATAAAATGGAAAAGATTGTTTAAAAAAATACTGCTTTTTTCTGTTCTGCTGTACTCTGTTCCTGAAAGTTCAGAAGATTCAGACTCTACCATCTACCTTGTATTTAGAGTTTTCTATCAGAAATAATTCATCATGATAGGTAGCAGTAAAGGGTAGATAGTACAGATAGATCATTGCTGCATACAGATACTGAAAGGATATTTTGTAGTAAGCAGATACCATCAGAAATATCTTGTATAGCAATCCCTATATGCACACAAAGACTGCTGTACCAGAATCAGCATAAAGAAACATATGTCATCTCTACAATTGTTTTAGCTAGCTACACCCATCAGAATTGTGGTATAATACTTGAGCACAAAATAATCTCTGGTTAGTGAAATATTCTGAAATTTTTTTCAGTCAGCCACTGACGGAATGATATGTGTGTCTGTATTTTTAACATTAGCAAAGCAAAGAGAGTGCTTTTTCTTCCATTTTCGGGGATGATAAATTATATTGTGATCAAACCTATGTCAAGGAACTGAACAAAAGACTTAAAAGATTTTAAGTTATTAGTAATCTATGGTTTGGTGGCTGGACTTCTCATTCAAGCAATCTAAAATTTAAAATTAGATTAAGCTTTATTAATTTGTTGTTATTAACACCACTATATTAATTACTTACATTTCTTCAAAATATATGACATTGTGCAGAACTTGATTTTACTTTCAAATTCTTTGAAATGTTCCATTGTATTTTAATTCTGCTACAACACTTGAAGAAATTTCACCCCAAATTCAACCAGTCCTCTGACTTACAACTTTAGAGAAGCCTCCAGATGTCAGGAATCACCAATAATATGGTAGACTTTAATGACTCAAAATAAATCTGTATTAACAAAAGAGTGCTGGTAGACATGAGATAAATGCATTACTGAGAAAAAGATATGAGACTTTAAAAGACAGAGCTACTACAGCTTTAAAAGGAGACTGTGGCATTTATGGAATCTTCTTACAAAGTTAAAGCAAAAGCTAAAACAGTTGACACAAGACAGTTGTGCAGAACGTAAACTGCCTACATGGGTTAGATTTCAATCCTCTTCTCCTCTGGAAATAATCTCAGATTCATCCTCTTTCACTAATGTCTAATAAAGTTTGTGTTAGATCCTGGCGACACGGGGAGTGAATTCTTTGGAGTTGCAGCTAGTTACAACCCAGGAAATATATTTGTATTGTGGCATTTGAGATTTCATACTCTGTTCTGTCTCACTTGTAGTGAAGTTCATCTGGAGCATGACTTCGGTTTTCCACTTCTTTACCCTTACTTTATGATAACATTTCCTAAGTCTTGATGCTGAGGTGGCAGTAGAGGACTTTGATTTTAATGCTGAATGAACTAGTGAAAATCACCTTAGACAATGCATTGTTTTTTGACTAAGCAGAAGGAAACTTCCATGACCATGAAGAATGCATCTTGACAATTAAGTCTGTTAGAAAGATCTCCATCCAGCTAGTGGCAATTGTAGCTTAGTCACCCAGAAGAATGATTAATAGGGCAAAAATGGACACAGTATTTTATGCATTTAGGTTTTTTTAGAACCCCTGTGCACAAGGTGCCAAGTTGCATAAATCATATGCTTTCTTTAAAGTCAAAGTGGGAAGAAATTTCCTGGGAGTCTGTAACAGATTTGTGAACCTGCCCTTGAAATGTGTGGTGCAACCTTGAAGCTCAGTTTGTCAGGAAAAAAATGTGATAAAGAAATGAACTGTGGGACTTGTAGTGTTCCACAGGTCTTGGATTTTGGTCTTCTCCATTCTTGACTTCACACTGGCATAAAAGCCAGATAAACTAACTGCATCTGTCCCTCCTTGTTCACCCTTCAGCAGCAGGAAGTGACAGCTTTTAATGATTCCTTGGAAAGGAGCCAGGGTTTATGAGGCCTGCCATGTAAATCAGCTGCCTTATTCTATACACATGACATAAAAAGGTTTCTGACTTCTAAAGGGGCTAAAACATGGCAAGATTAAAAGGTGTAACTCTGTCCCTGACTGTTTGTTCAGAAATTAGCTGGAGCATTTAAAAGGAGCATCATATCAAAGCAACTGGAAATAGAATTATGTGGGAGACCATTTAATTTCTTTTTTTTTTTTTTTTTAGTGCCGGGAATATTCTATTTGGGGAACCTTTTGTTGACAGGATGATGTTTTGAAAATACAGCTCTCCTGGCTTTGTAATGAGATATTCACTATCTTTTATCAATATAGCATATAAAAAGAAATAAAGATAATGAAATTGAATACTTCCTTCTTGATTTTGTGTCAAAATGAAACTAGTATGGAACTCTGTCTCATGTCACATAGGTTTCGACAATCTTCATTTCCCTCAGTATAAACTTTGACTACTGTTCTTGTACGTCCACTGCTAGAATGCATTTTGTATAATTTCTGAAATGTGAAAGTACGGATGATAATGTGGATTATGGTTATGTTTTCCCTTTCCTTTTGCATTCTCCCTTGAAATATTTGTCTGAGCTTTTTTCACAAGAAGCTACATGAATGCTTACTCAGGGTAGAACTGCTCCCAGCTAGAGTTCTTTCTCCCTCACTTCAGAAGTGCTGACCTAGAAAGAGCACACTGTTAAAATAGTTTTATGATAGACCCTCAAGAGAGATGCTGATAGATGACTAGCATTCACAGCCTTTGGCTGACGTAGAACTATTCACTGATGGCCATATAGAAAACAAATAACATGAAATTCAAGCACAGGATATTGGGAAATGAAATTGTTTTTAGTTATGGCTTTTCTTAACTGCATGGGTTGAAAAAAAGAAAATCCACTAGCTAATATTAGCAGGATGAAGCAAAGCTAATTCTGGTGTGGTTTCCCTATGTCTGATGCATAGTTCTACCTTTTTCTAGTAGTAGTATTATTTGTTCTGATTATAGATAGGTGAAAGCATTGTATTTCATAATTGTCTGCACAGTTACTGAAGTCATGAATAAGAGATAGGAAGGGAATGTATTCTTTTCAATGTATCGCTGTCATATTGGAGTAGTTCTATTGCCAGATTACCAGAGGAAAGAAAATAATTTTCAAGATGTATGCATTCATCAAGATGTATTTCATTCAAAGGTTTCCTGATGCAAGGTGATCCATCCATTATATATATCATCTATATATAGAATGATATCTTCCATTCCTCACTTAAAATGTTATCACCCTAGGAGATTAATAAATTCAAAATATAATATAAATATAACATTTTCAGAGAATTAAATGGAACAATTCAGATTTTTTTATGTAAAGGTTATAGGCTAGCAGAAATACAGCTAAAATTAACTGAAATTTGGTTTTAGGTTGACATTTAAGAAGATAATATGTTCTTGTGTTCTTGAAATAATACATTTATCCTTTCTCCCTATCTCCATGGCACTGACACAGCACAAAAGCAAAGATGATCAAAAGAAAAAAATGAGAAATACTATACTTGTGTCAGTTAACTAGGATTCTCTTTAAAGAGTTAAACATTGCAAACGTAGCAAAACATGTCAAAAGAGTTGCTCCAAATAGATGTTTTGTAAATTTTTTTACATGAAAGAATATTTAACTGTAGAGTTAGAATCAGTTGTTAGAAACTTGACTTTAAATGGCTTTCCACTTTATTGCCTGGCAATCTCACAGACCCTGGATGTTAACCATCTGCATAATCCCCATAGCAAAATGGATAAAGTAAAAATAAAAGAAATGTGCTCTTAAGGGGAGGAATTATCACACAACCAGTTACTACTTAAGAGGCAGTTACAAACATATTTGAGTCCAACAAAACTCAAGACTGAGTCTGAGTGTGGGACAGTATTCCTTTTAAAGATTGTGTTGCAGTTTAGACAGCCCAGGTCTTTGCAGTTCAGTAGTTAAAATTTATATTTGCACAAAATTGTATTTTATAGGGTCTATAAGGACTTAACTATAAATGTCACTCTGATATAAAGCCACAGAATTATTAGTGTCTTAAATTAATGTTATATGTTGTTACCTGAAACGTTTTAATCAATTCTTGCTGGTCTCTGATACTTTGAAGACTTGCTATCCAAAGTTGGTTTAAATCCTTAATGAACGTGACAAATGCACAGTCACATTCTGAACAAAGAAAAATTCTGATCAGGTTTCTCCCACTTTGCTATACATCGTTTGGACAGAAAAGATTTAAATATTGGAAGACTTGCAGTGTGTTTTTATGTTAGATTCTTTGGCAGAGAAGTATTTCTATATTCTCAGACATAGCTTAAAAAGTCTCTGTTCTTTGCTGTTCCTAGTTGGTATCCTTACCCTCTAGTGCAGGACTTCCCTCTCACTTCTGTAAGTTCAGTGTTTTTAGTCAAGCTGTGTTTTAGAAGAAAATTAAATTATTCAAGAAAAAAAAATAAACTCTATTTTTTTATTATTGTTTTTTCTTTGGTAAACCAGATAATTTGAGTGAAGGTTTGAGGTGAAACCAATGTAAGCTTTTTCTTTGCAGAGAAGGAAAAGATAATGCAAAACTGCATCCTGAGGGAAGCTAAATAAATATTCCTTCCGTTGTTGTTATCTTGGCTTGGAGAAACTGAAAATGTATTCTTAGATTTATTCAGTGTATGGTTTTTATTTCAGTTCCAAATTCTGCAACTGAATGAAAACCAAGCAAAAAAGCAAGCAAACAAACAAACAAAAAAGACCCTCTGACACATTTTCAGTATTTTTTTAAGCTTCTAACAACTTCTAACTTCTAACAACTATTTCAATCATTATTATTATCTCTATAGCACCTTTGTTTTATTATATTTTGTCTTTAAAATTCTTCAGACTTGTCATTTTCAGCAGTATTCTCTGTTAAAAAGTCATTGAACCACTTCACTACACCAAATATTCTGTGAAAGCTGTTACCAAGAAGAAAGATGTTGTCTGAGGAGATTTGGTCTAATTAGGTCTGAGGCTGTAGATCAGCTGATATATTTGTTCATTTTTTAATGTTAAAAGCAGCTTATCAAAATTAAAAGTGAATATATGACAAACAAGTAAATTCTTTACATTGCCTTTTAGAATCATATGGGAAGATACATTGATTTAATTACAATACTAAGTATAGGAATTTTGTTAATTCTAATAGTTATTAAAATGTGAATCAATACACTGAGCAATAGTATTGCTTAGTTCAATATCAGCTAATTTCTCATGACAAATTTTATTGATTTTATTTTAATTGTAGGATTAAGTTTAAGGATAAAATGTTTAAAGTCATACCGGTTTTTAATGAGTATATAGCTCCAGAATCCTGAAAGAGCTGACAAGATTCAAGGAGCAAACAAGTTATTTTAGGGTCATGAAAAACTTCGTGAAAAAGTCCACTGTTAAATATTATATTTCTTATAATGTTGCGTATATGGATTTTAGAGTGCATTTGGACAACTTTGGCATAATTTTCATATACTCAAAACACTTTGACAGTTCTAAATGAAGGTTTTATCTTTTAGAGTAAGCATTCTCTGAGAACCATGAACCAAGTCTAAATTTTGTTAATTAACTTTGCTTGAAATCGAGACCTCAAAACAAACCAGATTTTTTTTCGCTGTACTCTTAGGTGAATGTAGGTGGAAAAAAAACACATTAAAGTCTAATGTTTCACTGCAAACAACTATGGTGCACTGGAAATATTTTACAGAGATTTCATTAAGGTTTTAGGAGAATATTAATAAGATCCTAATGGAAAATTGAATATAATTGTACTATGATTACTGTAATATGATTACTGTAATATTTCAATAAAATTACTTGGAACTGTTTGATCATCTCTTTATGTTTAGGATAGCTTGACTAGCTGTCAAGAGCACAGCATAAAACACATATTAAAGCAGCTATTATGGCAAAAAAGAAAAAGGCAGAAGGAATTCTTAATTTGTAGGTATTTCTTGTGCATTTTTTTATGCAGAAGTATAAGAAGTAGAAGTACTCAAATCCTAATGCAAGCCTGAATGAGATCTTTTTGACAGTTGAACATTGTTGCTAAGGAAATGCATCCATTTTTAATATTCTGTAGTTGTCTATGATCTTGATTTTAAAAGAAATTAGTCTTTAGAACTTAACTGATTAATTCTGCAGATTGCACAAGTGATCCAGGTCTATGGCATTTCTCATGCTGTTTTAATCTAAATGTCATTTGTGAAAAACTGCAAAGTCACAGAACTGTATTTGTTGTAGTCTCTGTCAATTGAGGAAAGTTTTCTCCAATATTTTAGTATCTGCAGTGGAAGAGTATTTGTTATGGAACAGTTAGCCAGTTCTCAATAGCTAGAGAGTAGAAAAGAAAGAAAAATTGTTAATTAGGTCCTTTGGAAAAGATCTGTGATATTAAAGGGTGACAATTATCTACAACTGCAAAGTTGATACTAGTGCTGTTCCTACTGGAAAATAATATGCTTCCCTGAAGGGGCATGTGCTGTCTCTTTCCCTGAACCATAATCAAATGTACAGAATTTTATTTCCTTAATTCTGACCTTCAGAACAGATCTGGTGGCTTATTTTAGTTTGTGATTGGCAAGTCTCCAAGCAGATTTTCTAACAGAAATGCAGTTTATTGAACCACAAAGTCCTACAATAAAGATGGGGATGAATACCTCCTTTTTAGAGATGACAAATTTTAGTGGAAGATGGAACAAATTCTGAACTCAGATATAGGCTAAGTTTGTGTCATACTAATGGCAACGGTCCTTATTAAATATTTTGCAAGGTTAAAGAATGTACAACAGGAAAATCTGAGGCGATAGCTTTTAAAGGTCACTTTTTAGCTGTTGGAATTCACTATGAATGCATGATGTGTAGGGGATGTTTGTGTTTTTAATCTTGAAATACGCTCTTCTACCTGTTTTGTTCAGAATAGTGTAGGAGGTTTTATTGATTTTTTCATGACTTATGGTGATAAAAGGTATATACTTTATTTAAAAATAATAATTCAGATTAAGATCTTGTAGTGGTTCTGCCTGAAGAACTGGAAAGCAAGGCTGTTCTGTCTAACTTATTAACTGTTTATATACCTATTCAAAAACTGAGGAGACTATACCAGCCAAATAGGCATAAGGCATCTTAATTCCTTGTTATGTGAACAGTCTTTGTTAATAAGCAATTTTGTTGTTTCACAGTGTTTCACTCTCCTCCCTCAGGTGGGAAGAATAGTTACCAGCAGATGTTGTTTCCCTTGGAAAAATTCAGAACAGCCCTTGTAATAGAATCAGGAATGGTGTGTAGCAGAGAGAGATGGAGGAAGAAGAGATTTACAGGTTCAGGAAAGTGTAATGATTAGGAAAAGTGTGAGAAACAATGAGACTGATCCTTTCTTATGAGAGAAATACTTTGGGTCCTGAAAAGAAGACCGGGACTGGCTGCACAGAATATGAAAAAGTGTAACTCATGCTTCCATAATTAGAAGAGGTAAAAATTAGCTTCTCCTTCTCTCTTAAAGCCAGAGTATGTGGAAAGTTACCTGACTTTGCTAGCTGTATAGCCAAAAGTAAATTTTCTCAGCAGCAGCACAAATGTTAACTTGAATGAAAGGAATGCTGCAAAGGCATTTTTAGACTGAATGCCTGTGCTTAGCAGCTGATGAAATACATGCTGAGACTTTTGCGATAAGTGTTGAAGTCCTCAGCCCTGGGCTATCATGATCAAGATGTTTTATGAAAATTTAAAGTATACTCTTCATAATCAGTGGATTATCTGTAATTCCTATAATTGCCATTCTTATTCTGATTCCTTTTGATGCCCTGATCAAAGCCTCATTATACCTCATGCTAAACATCCATGGAGTTAATAGTGCTTGCATCAAGCAAGTGCAATAGTGAAGCCTGAAATTGATTTAATAAGCAATGGATGCATGCAGGGGAAGGCTCAGTAAAATAACAATAATAACCCTTCTTTTCAGTAGGGTGTTTCAGAGTTCATTTGAGCTTATGTGTGCTTCTTATTATTTAATACATGAACAGCAAGAGAGAACTAGTAATTCAGAAAGCATTGCCAAGGTAATCAGGATCTTCTTGAATGAAGGCTTATCAGGAAATATCAACATTGTAGAAACTAAGATAGCTACATTTTCTACATTTGTCCTAATTAAAATTTTCTGGGGGCTTTTCAGCTCAGTAATAGACAATTTTACTTGCTGTGTCACAAGCTTAACGACTAAGGAGTGAGCTTTGAGTGTTTAACAAGCTTCCTGCAAGCGCATTTGTACTGTTGTTTTATTTTTAGTTGAGATGCTTATTTCCAAGTCCATTTAAAAAATTCTTTGATGCTTAAATTAATTCCACAAAAGTCACATTTTTCATCTGTTATTTAAAGATCTACTTTTGCTTTATCACTGAGTGTTTCTATGCATGACTGAATTCTGCCTTAATAAAAATTTCATGGTGCATTATACAAGGAAGTAAAATGAAGACATTATTTCTATCTGGAGGTTATAGCCATGATCCCTGTGCAGCTTTACCTATTCATGTGGCTCTCCAGAGTGCTGTGTTTGAGTCTCGTTGGCTACACCTATATTACTTTGGTAGGTATAACCGTATTTGGGTTCAGATTTGTTGTGTCATGAACATGGATGATATCTGTGATTGCTTCTAGCATATAGAAAGTCTGACATGGAAACAGGTCATAGACTGAGAACTGGGATACCATCCTTTGATGAACAAGAAATATCTAAAAAGTATGTTTCTTGAAACCTCATCTATACCCACAAGTACGTTATTTCTTTCAGTATCAGCTAGAGTGTATTTTTATTTCTTTTTCAAACTATTTGCTTGTGCTTTGTTTACCTGTATTCCAAAGCTTCTCATTTCTTATGTGATTCAATTAAGTGAGATATATTTCCCTTCTTGATTTGGAAAAATAAGAGTTTGTAACTCACTGAAAATATGGCTCTACATCAATATTTATGTTATTTTCACCAAATCGGTTTTGACATTAAGTCAAATCTGCTACTCATTTTACTAGTGTTACGTAAAAATGTTGATTATTTTTTTCTCCTGCTTGCACTGATGATAATTATCACAGCATATTATATGTAAATTAAGTTACATATAAATCAAGTCTTGTCATGGACAAATGAAATGCATTGACTTGACTACTTTTCCAAACCTCCATAATATGTAAAACTGGTGTGAAAAAAATATTGATTTTCAATAATATTGGTCAAACTTTAAGATATCTGGAATGTTTCCTTGAAACAGAAGTCCAAAGTTTATTGTGATTTAGCAATCGGCTTCCTGATTCTCAATGTAATTCAGTTGTGACTCTCAGGTTAGAAAGGACAATTGGTCAGGAGCAAAAAACACTAAATAAAAACATATTTTGGGAATGCAGGAATATAAATATTAAATCTTCTCATCTTGGAATTGTCCAGGAATAACTTCAACTATAAATTATTCACTTCTCCTTATCTGAAGTGTCCCTATGTTGAGGACCCTACTGTCCTGACACCTTAGGAAGATTCTTGGAACTTGAAATATTCTTGGAAATAGTATTTTGGGAGTATTCTGATGAAGAATATTTTTCTTTAATGTGTATTTGACAGTCCCAAGCTCTTGCAAGCTTCCGGCAGTTTTAACAGAGTTCAGTCTTTTTAAGTACTCAGCAATTGTTGGCGTTTGAAGGTCTGTTTTTTCCAAACCAAGTTCCATCATGTTTGTTTAGTGATAATTATAACGTTAATGATAGAAAGTTTGGCTCTGAGACTGCCAGCATTATGGGTGTGAGGATTTTTTTAGTCCCTGGAGCTTTGGAAATACATGGTCATTCTGAGTCACTAGTTTGTCAAAAGATCCCTGTAAGGAGGTGTTCTGCCATAACTATACTACTTGCCCATACTCCCTACCTATTGTATTTCTTTTTACATCTACATAATGCTGTGTAGAGGTCCAGAGACCTGATGTGTTGTGCACAGGAATCATAAGAGATCTAGTGCTTTCACTATAAACTATGGTATGTATATTGTTACTATTTGTAAGAGTGTTGAAGTGGGTGATAGTATTATAATTAACTGTGTTCTGAGCACAAGTCTGAGATTATATTTAATTGTACAATGTCCATCTTACCTAGAGTAAGGTAATGTTGTATTATACTAACTGGAATTAAATTGCTTCATTTAAGCTCTTTCTAATTTAAAGGGTGCATTTTGGAAATACTCTTAAAAAATGGGGTAATTAGCTGGGATTGCCTGTTTAAGTAGTGTATGAAAAAATAATGAAATTTGTCCAAAATATGTTAAAAATAATTGAACCATCTATAAAAAAAATAGAGTTTTGCTATGATTGCTCATGCAGAATATTTTAAAGTCAAATTACTTTATAAAGCAATTTATTGCTCTTTCATATGCTTACAGCAAGGTGCTTATCTCATTCTAAAAATAAAATAGATCATTAGTACTGCACTGTGATCCTTACACAGAAAAAAACAAAACCTTAAAACCAACCCAAAAAATCCACAACCTTTTTTCCCAAAAAAAAAAAAAATCCATTGTATTTCTAACTGTATTCACATTCAAGAAAGCTTTTTGAAAATATCTCTGAAATTCTTTGGTTTATTTTTCCTTTCCTGAATCCCAGCTGCAAACCTGTTTCAGATAAGATGTGACTATAGAATCATAGAATCATAGTATAGTTAAGGTTGAAAGGGACCTTAAGATCATGAAGTTCCAACCCCCCTGCCATAAACAGGGACACCTCACACTAAACTATGTCACCCAAGGCTCTGTCCAACTTGGCCTTGAACACTGCCAGGGATGGAGCACTCACACTTCCTTGGGCAACCCATTCCAGAGCCTCACCACCCTAACAGAAAAGAACTTCTTCTTTTTACCCAATCTAAACTTCCCCTGTTTAAGTTTTAATCTGTTACCCCTTGTCCTACCACTACAGTTCCTAATGAATAGTCCCTCCCCAGCATCCTTATAAGCCCCCTGAGAGATATGAGAACCTAAAATGCTAGCAGAAGCTCATGAAACTCTATGAGATGACTCATGTTGCAAGCCCCAAAATATGACAACTTCAGGATTTTCAATAGTGTATTAAAGATAAACCAGATGAACGTGACGTTATTATAGCATGTTTAGACCTTATAGCAGCCTTCCAGTATCTGAAGGGGGCTTATAGGGATACTGAGGGACTCTTCATTAGGGACTGTAGTGACAAAACAAGGGGTAATGGGTTAAAAGTTAAACAGGGAAGGTTTAGATTGGATATGAGGAAGAAATTCTTTTCTGTTAGGGTGGTGAGGCATTGGAATGGGTTGCCCAAGGAAGTTGTGAGTGCTCCATCCCCAGCAGTGTGCAAGGCCACGTTGGACAAAACCTTAGGTGGCATGGTTTAGTGTGAGGTGTCCCTGTT